>APFE030675891.1:0-109661 GCA_000404065.3 Pinus taeda | reverse complement strand
ATAAATCCCATATTAATAATTGTAAGTGGTTAATCCGCAATTAATAACGGAACCACAGTTAGTTGCAAATGGGCCGTAGTATTAGATAGATGGTATTAATAATACCACGGTATTGGCACGTGGTATTGCATGTATGAGTCATATATAAAGGATAGAGACTCCCTGCGAGGAGCATCGTGTCTTATTTTGTAATCGAGCTCTGCTCTATTGGAGGTTGCCCCCTCGAAGAGGCAAGAGTGAACATTACTCTCTGAATAATAAAATCATTGCTATTCTGTGTTCTGGGTATCTTTTCTTCGCATATTCTGTGTTCAGGGTATCTTTTCTTCGCATATTCTATATTTGGGTATCATTTGCAGGTTAAGAGCATAACATTAAGTTTATCAAAGAAAGGAAATTTCAACCTAGTGCTTGGGCATTGCTTTTTGATTCAAAATTTAAATATTTTAAAGGGAAATTTCAAACTCATTGTTGGGATGGTGTCTCCAGGGGTAGGACTGAAGTAATTTAGTCATTTTTTGTAAAAGAATTTTGTAAGAATGTAAAGACTCCACGAAATGTGGATGTGAAGCGCGCAAATAGATATGAGTCAAAGGGGTCTTAGCCTCTTGTTTTGGTCAGTTTTGAAGACTTGTCGATGAGCCAGGGGCCATGGTATTGTATTAGAAAGAATATAAATAGTTGAGTCAGAGCGAGTCTTCGAGATAACTTTTTTGATAGAGAAAAATAAAAGGATGAATGAATGAATGATGTTGTAAGTGTTTGCTAGACTGGAAAGGTTTGTTCTTGTCAATAGTGAAGGAAAGGCTCCGCAGCTGAGTGCGCGAAGGCCTAGAAGAGTCCACAGGTGAGTGCGTGGACCCCTACAACTGAGTGCGCAGGGTAGCAAAAGTCTGTACTTTAAAGGATCTATTTAATAAAACTGATTTTGGGTTGGAAATATTTGCATCTTTGTTTTATCAGCTTATCTGTTTACCTGTTTATCTTGCTTTAAATATTGTTTCCATGAGTTAATGTGTTTCCTCTATGAGAATTGGGTTAACTAAATATGTTTATCCTTAGTAAATATATTGAATGGTATTCGTGAAGTTATAGATCTAAACTAGGATAGTTATCGGAAGAGAATATAGGTCTGCGTGACGACAGATCTAGGCCACAGAAACCCTAGAAACCATGCTTATGTGTGCGAAAGTAGCAGGGCTATATTCTTAGGGTCTGAATAACGCAATTGAAGGGTTTTGCGAGGAGTTGAAGGTCTTGAAGACTGGTTTCAGGGTTTAAGATCTATCAAAGGATTAGGTCTTCATGAAGGCATATATGCGCTATAGAAACTCATCACATCATCTCTAGATGCATTAACTTGGTTCTAGCATCCCCCAATACTGCTTCAAGTGAGACTAAAACTTGTGTTATGCAGGTTGTTGTCGAAAGGACTAGTAGTGTAGGGTTTTATTGGTTGGCGCAACTAACTCCGAAACTTGGTCAGGACCCCTTAAGCCAACACTCATTCGCTTGGTCCTTATGAGATTGAAATTGTCTTTGAAAATGGAGCAGTCATAATCAAAACCATTGATAAGAGAAAGTGCCCTTCCTTGTAAATGGTCATAAATTACAAATATATCATAAACCATTAGTAAGGGAGGAATTTATAAGAAATCTGCAAGATAATCTTGATTTGAATTTGGTCAATGAAGATTCTTCTTCCTCTCCAACATTGTTGGCATGTTTATATAGAAAATCTATGTTGAAAAGCAAGAGTTCTTAGCAACCTAGATTTTCTTTTCCCTATTCTAGTCCCATTTTCGTTTTATTCCTCTTTTCTCTTTTAAAAATAAAGTATCTACAAAATTGTCAACAATCTACAGCTGAATTGGTAGATTACAGCCAGGGCAGATGAAGATTATGGCAAAAGAAAATCCAATGAAGATTCCAGTTGAAGCAACCTGGTAACCTACAAAAGACAAATCAAAATCAGTAAGACAAAGGATCAAAGGTATGTAAATATTAACTTATATAATAAAGGTAGAACGTTTGAATTATGAAAATAAATGATGGGTAATCGTTTCTATTGCCATAATGCATAATGATTACCCTTAATTACTCTCACATGATTTCGATTTTAACGAAAATATGAATGTCTTGTCAACCAAGTCAGGGTTTCAACACGATATAATTGAAAGATCACCCTCTCCTCTCCATTCATCATTCCTCTTCATGCCAAAACACTTCCATTTCACTTAGCCCCATTTTATTGTCAAGACCACCCTCACCTAAATTTTGTTTTCTAATTCATTCCATACTCAAATTTCTCTCACTCCTTAACCTTGTCAAAAGAGAAATTACATGCTAGACTTCTCTACCATGGGATTCATTGTAAGGTTAGAGCTGAATGGAATTACGTTTCCTGAGGGATTCCCACAGGTCAAACAATTGTTGCAATAAGCAAGATGGCTAGAATTTGAGGAGAAATTCGATGGGCATGAGAATGAGGTAACAAAATCTTTCACTAGGGCATATGACGACATCCAAGCAGAAATTGGGGACGTGAAGTTGGTGTTAACAGAGTCTTTCGTAGCAAGAGCCATAGGATTGCTAAGAATTGGAGAGAGTTGGTTTAAGAACAGAAGAATTGAAGAAAAAGAATGGAGAGTTTTTCTCAAGAATCTAGGTATGGACATTTATGTGTTTAAAAAGGGAATACTAGTCATGACTTTGAAGAGTAAATGGAGGAATTTGATGCTAATCATTCAAAATTTTATAACTTGTGAAGGAAGATTCGGTAACATGTTCTTTTGTCATGCATGCTTAATGATGAATTTTCTAGATGAAAATGAAATTAACCTATCATATTTCCTACTTAGAAGTTTAAGAAAGATGGTTGGTAATGTTCAAAGAAAAATACAACCTATAGATAATGCCCTATACCATTATGGTCTAGTGAAAATCTTAATGGAAGCACATCTGAGAAACATAGGAGACAATTGGGAAGATTTCTTAGTTAGAAATCATTTCAAGAAAGAAAAAATAGAAGAGCCTAGTGGTAAGACAAAGAAAAGTAGAAGGAAGTTGCCCATAGAAGATAAATCACTTCCACAACAAGAGAAACAGTCAAAAGATGACACTCCTCTTGCAGATATGCTAGTAAATCTTAAAAATAAAAATCTTAAAAGGAAGATATCTAGCACTAAAGAAGAAATTTCATCTAAAAAGAGAAGAGAGCAAGAGAAAACAAAGCAAGGAAAAGTTAAGAAGCAATCTCTTACTACTAAATTACCATCTAAACCATCATCTACCATAAGAAGAAGTGCAATGATTCATAAAAAAGTGCATAAACAGCCTCAACAGTTGTTGATTTAGAGAAAGAAATGGAACCTAGATTCTCATCATAACCAATTCCATCATCACCTATTCCATCACCAGTTTCCAATCCAGTTAGAAGAACTCCATAGATTGATCCTATGCAGCATGAAATTTATGACTATATAGAATATTTGGAAAGAACAGCTACAGGTAAAACTATTGCATCATCCTCAAACCAAGGAGAAAATGAAGCAATCCGTTCTAATATTTTAGGAGAACTTCAAATTGAAGACACCCTCAAGCAAGAAATTTATGAATTGGAAACACTAAATAGAAATATGAATTTGGAGAATGAAACAGTGAAGGCACAGAATGAAATCCACAGAACTCGGGATAACAATATCCTTCTACATCTTGTTTTTTTATAGAAGAAAAACAAGAAATTAACAACTCAAAACAAATTTCTTAAGAGGAACATTATAGACATGGAACACAAAATTTTGATGAAGAAACCGAGAATGGAAGTCACTGCTAAGAAATCAAGGAGTAACTTGGTTGTCCTTTCTCAGGTATCTAAGGAGGCTTAGTAATAGGAAGGACTCACAAATTTTGAATTTTTGCATGAGGACATGCAATGTCTTCCGTGTGGGGGAATGTTGAACCCCATAATTGCTTCTTTTTTTACAAATATTTTTCACTCCATTCCTCCCTTTTTGACCTTAATAACTACAATTTGGGTATCATCTTGCAAGGTTGATAACATAGCAGGTACATAATCATCTTCAATTTCATAAATATCATTTGAATTTATTATTTAACTTAATATCTACTTGAGCTACTGAATTACAATGATTTTGCAGCTGATTTATGTTTCTACAACTAAGTCCAAGGATCGATAGGTTGCGGAGCCTCAACCGAGAAACAAGGCATATGGGTAGTTGGAAATTAGTTGGGACAATGGCTTGTTCCTATTTGCAGAAGTTTGATCGATAAAGAAGGCACTCTCACAACTCGGTCAAAGGATAATTCAACCACCGTAGAAGGTGAATCAAGCGAGCGAGATGCAAATTGTTTGTCTCATGATTTGTTGCATTGGTAGAAAATCATGAGCAAATCACGATATCTTATCTTTTACAATTAATTATAGCTAATATCGATTAGCATAGGCGTAATGATCTAAAACATTTATTGCATAAGGGTTTTATAAATATGCCTCTCGACATAGTTGAGACGAACTAGAATTTTATTTGTAAACACTTTGTTTTGCTATACAAACTCTGTTTCGCTCCATTTTCTTGTTGCGTGATCTCAATGTGTGGTTGATCATCTCGTGAAAGCGTTATCGTGCTACTTGTTTCTCGTAGGAGGTCCCCCTTGAGATAGTAAGGTTTTCCTTTTGTTTCCAGTTAGCAATTCATTTTATGTTTCATGTAGATTTCTATCAGCTCGTTTAATGATTTAAGTTTTGATTGCTATATAGAGGATAAGATTGTTTTGCAGTGGGTTTATATAATCTTTTATTGTTGAAGAGAAGCAATATTTCTAGTGCACATGGACAGAGTATGAGTTAACATAGATTAGAAGCATAACTTTACATTGTAGTGATATAGATAGGATTTTCATTTGCAGAGCTAATCTTTCTTTTTGTTAAAGCATATTCATTTATAGTGTGATTTTATTGTAGGTGTAATTTTGTTTATAAGCAAGAGTGATTCCATTTGAATGCAAGAGTGATTTTCATTTAAGCAAGTGTGCTTTTACTTATAAGCAAGAGTGATTTCATTTTAAAGCAAGTGTGAGTGATCTTATTTCGAGCAAAATGTGAGTGTGATTTTATTTTAAGTAAGAGAAATAGAATTGGTTCCATTTTTATGAGCAATTTATTTACTTACATAGCTGTAGAGAAACATGTACATTTCGATATCTCAAATTAACTTAGGAATTGCATGAGTGACAAAGACTCTTAGCACATACAGTGCACATACATTTCAACAGTTTACTAGCCTCGGCTGATAATTCATGTAAGTAATTTAACATCAATTAAATTACCAAACACTATCGCCCAAGACTCCCATAGGCTTGATCTTGGATCTATCAACAAGTTCAAATATAGTGGGAGTGGGTCGAAGACTTTGCAATTACAATTTTTCCATTATTGGGATAGTCACAATGTTTATGGCAACCCCTAAATCGATAAGGTTGTTATCTATGGAAACATTGTTGATGAACATCGTGACTACAGGGTTTCTAGGGTCTACATATTTCTCCATCACAAGCTTCTCAGACATCAAATTAGTTAATTTTCCTACTACTTTAATAGTGAGAGGCTCCTTTTGTTTCCCTCTTGGATTTTTCATACATAATTTCACAATGGTTTTCGCATATATAAGGACATCCTTGATGGCCTACAAAAGGGGAATTTTGACATAAACATTTTTCAATTATGCTTCTAAATCAAATTCTAGTTGGGCAACAAGTTTTAGGTTCTTAAGATTGTTGTGCATATGAAGTAGAACTTTAGGGTTTTGTTGCCTGAGGTTGCTACAATTATAAAGTAGAGGGTGTTTATGTGGTAGGAGTAATCATTTCTTAGGTTGGTTTTCATTGATCACTCGATCAATAGTTTCCTCCTCTTCAAATTATTCCTCAATGAAAATGGTGGAATATTTTGGTTTTGGGACCTTTCTTAACCTAAGATGAATGTCTTGAATTGGTACCAAGGTAACAAAACATGTTGGAAAGGTTTGCATATTGGTTTTCAAAGCAGGTTGAGTTGGCCTATTGTTAGGATTGGGTTGATCTAAAGGGATTTTGCATTGTAGTCAATCTTGGCAATTGAGGAATGGACGATTGTGGTGCACTTACTTTTGTTTGCAAAGGGTGATATTGTTGTGGTAAGGGTGGAGAGTATTGTGGATAGACATGATAAGACATGGGGACTTGTTGTGAGGGCATATTTCCAAAGGTATTGCCTCACCAAACTTAATTCCAAGGTTGGGGTTGAGTTTGTTGTTGAGGCCACACAAGCTACTAAGGCATCTGAGTATTTAACTATTGAGGAAATGAAATATGAAATGAAGGAAACTGCGAAGAAGGGTTTGGTGACATGCCTTGTGACCATGGTTGCCATGGTCTCCTTTATGCTACTCAAAACAATGGTTTAGTTGGTTCATTTCTTCCTTTATAGATAGCTCGAAGTCCTAGCAACAAAGAAAAACATGGTCATTTGCACATATGACACAAAACCTCACATGATTTAGTGGAAAGTACTTAGGAGAATGCCTTTTCCTACATTGATGACAACAAATAGTTAAGTTGTGTTTGCATTTTCTTGTTTCTTTTTAACGTTCAAGGTGTCTAACTGTGAGTTGAGGGTCCCAAGGATTGTTGTTTTGAGATGTTCAAGCAAATTTCCTAACTTCATCCTTGTTATTCCCCTTGAAACATGCTTAGTTACTCATGAGAAATTTTCTCTTATAATCTACCAGATTTGGCTTTGTTCCTTGAGTATTTCCAATGCATTACAAATGTCAACAAATGATAACTAAGATATATAACCAAAACGCATGAGATTCATAACATCTATGTATTCCTCTAATATGAATTTCAAATATATAGTCTTGATAGTCTCATCAATTAATTCATCTACTTTAGTCTTCTAAAGGTTGTAGAAAAATCTCTCAACAAAGTCCTCAAGGCTCTCCTTTGGCTATTGCTACATCTTGAGAATGCCATTGTGTGCGTATTTTGTTCTGTAATAGTCCTAATATTTGTTATGGGAGGTGGATTTCATTTGATCCCAAGATATGATAATGGACTCTCCAAGTCCCATTAACCATCTAAGAGTAGAATCTTTTAATGTGGCAAGGAACAATTTTAATTTTTGGGCATCATGTACATAATTGTAACTTCAACATAGAATGTCAAATTCAGAGAGAAAGGCATTTAGATCCTTCATATCCATACCTCAAAATTTGGGAATGATTAATGGAGGAATGTTCTTCATAGCAACATTCGTTTCCAGGTCAAGGATGGGAAACCCAAAAGTAGTTTATCCCTCTGTTTCGTCATCTTTGTATTCTTCAGCTGCCATATTGCCAAATAATCTTAAATCAACTAGTTGTGGTGAGAGGTTTGGCTAAATAATCATGTGAGATGAATGTTAAAATTATCTTCAACAAATACTTATGGTATCTCCTCCATAATAGCTGTCCCTATTTGTGAAATCACCATGCTTTGAGGTCTTCTAAATAGTATGTCAATGTGTTATGGGCTAATATCATGTTTAAGCATTGGATCAACCTAATTATCTTTGCATATACTATTTCCTCTTTATCTCGAAAGTCAATTTGAATGCATAACTCCTCCCCTTTTGATTGCTACCTATGTACCTTTTAACCAGATTAGAAGGGGGAGTTTTATTGTCACCAAACAAATTAATTGGAAGTTCATTAAGAAACCTACCTTTGCTATCTCTATTATTACCATCATTCAACCACATATCAGATAGGGTTTGGAATGACTCACTAAAGTGAATGAAACGGGTTAGAACCTTTTTTAACAACTCTGAAATGGTGTCTTTATGTCTTATTGTCTAACTCTTCATCTAATAGAATGAAATCAATTTGAGACAAACAAAATCCTTTTTTACCATGACACGGCCTTTCCTCCATCCATCAAGTCAACCTCTTACGAAGATACGTCAAACTTCTAAAGTCAACACACATATGCTCCTTAGCCCTGTAATTTAGTTGCTCCAATACATACTTGAACCTTTGACTTCTAAAGAAATTTAATAAACTAATAAAACACTCATAAAATAAATAGCAGCCATATACACAAATCAAACATGGCGGAAAAGGCCTAAAAGCCTCACTGTATTATATTCCTCACACTCTCAATGTAATGTACAAAGAATGATAATAGTACAAATAAATACATGAGGAAGTTTGTCTCAAGATAGTACGTCTATCTTGGACACTATGGTTGAGAAAGTATCTCAACAACACACTAATCTAGGAGCCTAACTAGTTGGATAGAATCTCTCAACCAACTAGGCCTAAACTGACTACTACCCATGAGGAACAAACTCAATCTAGAAAGGTAGGATTAAATCCTAACTTTCATGATTTTAATTAATTTAATTATTTGGACTTAGAATTGTTTTAACATATGAGAGTGAGGCTAACATCCCCCCCCCCTCAATGATAAGTCCAAAATAAGAACCTGGTACCATCTCCAAGTCCTCGTGCTAAAAGTGTTGATCCTCAAAAAACACTGCCTGAAAAACCGCCAAAGCTGGATGCTGAAAAAACTCTAATCCGAAGAGAACATGAGTCAGCTGGAAGTCTGAGTCATCAATGAAATTTTGCTTGACAACTCCATTATGTGCCAAGCTGCAAAAGGATCCATTTGTCCTTTGCTTTCAATCATCATCCTTTGTCCACTGACAAAATGTTGAGAATGCCCACTGGTGAATTTGTTGATCTTGAAACTGCCCACTGGCTGATTTGTTGATGAACGTCCATTGGATAATTTTACGATGTCCACTGGCTACTTTTGATGATGTTGTAGATACTTTCAGTCTAGCAACCACCCTTAATTCCATTATCATTTCCCCCCTTTGTCAGCTGAAAGGAGAGACAAATATTTTCACTTGATTTCTGAACTCCCCCCCTTCAAGTGTAGGAGAGTTTCACCATCCTCATTTTACTGTAGAATTGGTCTTTGTGTGAGACTGAATCCTTCAGTAATGCATAGACAATTTTTTGACTGTAGATGAACACTTCCAAGGATCAACCCATGCGAAATTGATCTTCACTCTGGGTGGTTGATTACGCTTGCAACGTATTTTGGATGAATGATTTTTCTTGCCACAATGGTGACAAGGATGGAGGTCAAAGCATTTACTCTCCATATGGACATTTCGCTTAAAATGGTTACACTTAACCATATTCTAATCATTGTCTAGAAAACCGGCACTTACAAACTGAACTGGCTTTGAGAAATCTAGAATAAACAAAGTGTTTTCTTTGTTGTATCCTAGGCCATGTCGATCTTTGTTGAAGAAGATTTCTTCCCAAGGTCTGGTCACCTTCTTGGAAAGAATATCCTGTTGTTGTTCTTCATACTTGTTGTTGCTGCTAACATCATGTCCTTGATTTATTAAACCTTCTGTGTCGCACTGGGCATCAAGCATTAACAGTTCATCTATTTGACATGTTGCATCAAACTGATCAATTTGATCTTTGGTACTACTTGTTGCATCATTAAGTAGTACACCTGGTTGGATAAGATCGCTTGTGTCACAACTGACATCAACTTGTTTGATTAGTTCATATGTGTTGCAACTTATATCAACTTGATTGATTAGATAATTTGTGTTGCAACCTTCATTATTATGTTGAATAAGATCACTTGTATCACAATTTTCATTTGTTGTTGTCATGAGGTCTTCTGTGTCACAACTTGCATCTGTATTCTCTACATATTGTGCATCTAGTAAATCTTTCTTTTCACTTAACTTAATTTGAAGTGCATGAATGAGTTTTTATTTCACTTCGAGCTCAATTTGAAAATCTTTTGCTACTTCTAATGTACTGGACATTTGATTGATTAAGGTTTGAATCTGCTTCAACTTCCATTCCAGTATTTCAATTGTGTTCTGTAACTCATGATTGCAATCTTTCAAATCTCTAATCTCCAGTCCTTCATTTTGAAGATGTTTTCCTCCTTTACCCATGTTTATCTTTGACACGCTCGCTTGAACTTGCTTTAATAAATTTCACCCTCACTTGATTTGCTTTAATTAACTTCACACTCACTTGAATTTCGTACAAGGATGAGGGTTTCAGATACCACCGAAAATGCACCCAATATTTACAATGACAAGTTAAAATGATATTGACTCAATTGAAGAGAATTGACTCACTTAATTGACTCAGTTGAAGAGAATTCACTCACTTTACCTCCTATAAATTCACAATTTGGGTGTCGGTTTCAACCGAGAATGCACCCGATACAACTCAAATTAACTTACAAAAAATGATGATTTACTATCAAATTAAATTTCAATTTCGGCTCCACCTAACTGTCACATCAACCCTCACTTTGACTTTTGAAATTCAACTTCAATTTAAACTTTTGACTCATCCCACACTTTTACAAAGATTTTATTTGTAAAAAAAATGTTTTCTCAAATATCGCAAGAGAAAAATAGTTTATACCTTTAAATGCATGTGTATTTCAACGTTGCTTCAATCAAAGCTACTTCAAGTGACCCACCATTCCAAAATTGATTTGCTATAACAAACGTTTCCATGCACATACACTACCATTTTATGTAGAGGAGACCTCTAGAAAATTCATCCAAAATCAAAATCTGTAGGAGAAATTGGAATTCTAAAAATTTCCTGTTTGAGTGCACAATTTTCCACCTGTAGAGTGCACTTTCTCCTTTTGAGCACTTTAACATACTCAACACTGTGGTCTTCTAAAAATCAGAGAACATATTCTATGTTGATCTAGCTTCCATTTATTTCATCACGTCATTTGTTTTTTGAGCCTTGAAAAATCCTATCTAGGGCAAAGAATAAAGACCAGTGAACTGAATTTGCACCACCTCTGGTGAACTTGATTTTATATTTGTAGCGACGTTGTTGGTGATCGAAGTGTTCTTCATCACAAGATCATTACTATGAAAATGCTGGCAAAACACCCAAGTTAGCAAGATGTTTAAAGGCTTACCGAGATTGCCTTCCTCATGCCATTATTGGACGATTGAGATCATGTCCTCAAGAATAAATATTTTTCAGACTTAGGCCCAACATGTCTCAGGGAGTCAACGTGAAAAGGAGTCAGACTCTCAGGGATATGGAGTTGAATGGTTTTATAGGGGTTGAAGGACCAGAGGAGAAATGGCAGGCATAGGAAAGCTTCTGGAAAAAATGGAATTCAATCCAAGTGGAGGGGCGATCAACTGGTTCCCAAGTCACATGGTCACTGCCATTCGAGCCATTTGAGAGTGCCTCAAGTTGGCTAAATGAGGGGCAAGATTGATCATTTTTGCAAGAAATATTGTTACAAAGATTCCTGCATCAAACTCAACCTTTTGTAGCCAAGACATTTGCAAAAAGAATAATCCTCAAGCATGCTCAGAAGAGGTCCAAACTTGATTCTCATAATCTGTGCTTAATTTAGATAAATATACTTTTCAAGGTTGGCCAAATTGAATGGATGCCACCAAGGACCTTGGATTACTCTCCGTCCCAGAGAAACACAAAGCTTTAAATCCATTGTTAAAAAAGGAACCAACCAATGCGGGCACATCCAACGTCCAATGCTTCATGCAGGATGTTTCCTTTAGAGCTCCACAGCTGGATCCACACAGATCTTTTCTTCACGCACATCAATTCTAGAATGCAACAACGCACACCATGCAGTGAACACAACATCTCTTCACGATTTGGCCTATGCACCATAAACTGATTGACGCAACAAAGCCTAGAAGCTTTGGATCTAAATCCACTGCCGAAGATGTAACTGTTTCCTGTAACCTCTGTGAAATTGTTACTTGGACATATTCATCTCTTCTTCAAAACAATTTATATTGTTTTATTGATCTTGGTCTATCTTGATGTAGCTTTCAACAGATCTTCACGAATTCCTACCCGAACTATTCATGATGTTAGCACATCAACTTTGCTCTGCTAAATGACTGATGTTCAAGTGTTCTCAACCAAAAAAACACCACAATAATGCAAACTTTGCTACACACTAATATAGTCTATGCAAGATGCTTGACTAATCTTTGGCCTGAATTATCGATTATTCAATAGGTTGTCAAATCGATTGGTGCTTGAATCAGTCTTTTCAATTAAAATATATTAAAAACTACTGAGGCCAACTCAATATCATTCTGTGGTAGCAAAAACCCATAAAATATCAAATCCTTCTCAAAACATTATACTTCTATTGTGGTCGCTCTACTCCATTTTCCAAGCTTTTTCCTTTGCAGCCATCAATCACTCAAACTCGGAGGTCCAATAACATTGGTCTCTCCATAGATCAAAATACTCACAAACTTCAACTACAAAAAAATGTGTCTTTCTCTAATAAATTTACGTAGTATCCCACTCATGCAGTCTATTTCATAGACAAACATTCTTATATAGACTATCTCTCATTCAACCTTGCTCTGATACCAAATAAATAAATTTAATAAACTAATAAAACACTCATAAAATAAATAGTAGACATATACACAAATCAGACATGGCGTAAATGGCCTGAAAGCCTCACTGTATTATATTCCTCACACTCTCAATGTAATGTACAAAGAATGATAATAGTACAAATAAATACATGAGGAAGTTTGTCTCAAGATAGTACGTCTATATTGGACACTATGGTTGAGAAAATATCTCAACAGCACACTAATCTAGGAGCCTAACTAGTTGGAGAGAATATCTCAACCAGCTAGTCCTAAACTGACTCCTACCCATGAGGAACAAACTCAATCTAGAAAGGTAGGATTAAATCCTAACTTTCATGATTTTAATTAATTTAATTATTTGGACTTAGAATTGTTTCAACATATGAGAGTGAGGCTAACAACTTCGTCCTCTACAATTACATTGTTCTATTGTAGACTTCAATCCTTGTAATTTCATTGTCTTGTTGCAGACTTCTACCCCTGCAATTTTGCTGACATGTTCTAAATTCAAATTGTCTTGTCACTATCCAAACTAGGTTAAGTTCACTTTTCTATATATAGTTGTTTTTGTTTGTTCTATTGGGGTGGACATGAATGGTAGGAGAGGTCAACTTGATAGAGGGCACAACCGACTTGATGGAGGAGGATAAGACATAAATTTTGACATAGAAATTTTTCTTTCTTTAATGCAATGAGCCCAAGAAGTGTCTCTTACATAATGACTTTGACTCAACAAATAAATCCTAGAGTACTCAATGGGTACTTTTGACCTATTGACCATTAACCCAAGCATGAAACCCATTCTTTAATAATTCAATTTATTTTATAATAAAAAATTCCTTTTTCTTTCTTTTGATGCATACAATTATGAAGACTGACACTATTTACATTCTTCAACACTGTATGTGCAGGTAAAGATCTAATGTCTAAACTATTCTCTCAATCCCAAGTTTCTCTATGATTTCAAAAGAAAAGCATTCTTTGTTGGATTTAGAATGCTAAATAGATTAACACAACACTAATCAAACTTATTTGAGCAAACAACCAAATCAACTAACAGTTAACTCCTCTATTTTGATTCCCTTATTGTATCCAAAAAGCAACCTTTCATTTTACTAGGATAATGCTTATGCTAACAATGGAGAAAGGTTGAATGCAAATGCAGGGGAGTCAAAGTAATGTAGAGTCTATTCTTGTTGGGGGGTGGGGGGGTGTAGTTGCAGTGTCACAAGTTGTCATTGAAGTTGATTTCCTTTGTCTATCTGCCATAGATTATCAAAACCTATATAAGAGCCACAAACCTAAAGGGAATTTTGTCAGCTTAAGAACAACAACAAACTTATGTGCACGGGTGTGTATGTGGTAAGGCAAGTGTTATGGTGGGTTCTGCACCTTTGTATTTAGAGACACTATCTCTGTTCAAGTGTGACTCTGCTAAGACCTGTCTCAAGGTTCACACACATTCAATCCACATAGTCAAAAAAATCTTCAATAATACTTGAAACCTCTTTGTTTGAACTAATCTCATAGTCGGCACTAGATGACACTCTTTTGTATCAAACATTCATGTATTTTGTGTTTAGTGATTGACAAGTTCCTCAAATAATTATTTTTTTAGCAATAACAAAATGAAATTACCTTGATATGTGTTTAAGAACAAAACAAAACTATAAACAAACTAATCTTTGCAAACCCTAACTGTCCAATTAGAAATAGAACAAAATGTAGCAAAAAATTAACCACCAATGAAAGATCAATGAAATAACCTAAATGCAAAGAGATTCTTATATATGAGATCTAGTTGTATTAACTGACATTCTAATAAGAGATTAATAAATTGTGTTAAGTAAACAACTCTGAGTATTGTATAAGTAGTTGGTCATGCATTCATGTATTATGTTAATGTAAGTTAGATCTTGCTACAGGAAATAAAATCAAAGAAATGAACTAACCAAATACAAGTACACTCATCTTAGTTGTCCCAAGAGAGATAGGCCCTTAACAATCTAGGTAGGTGAGTTAATAAAACTCACAAAATTAGTGACAACAAAATACCATGGATCAAAATGATGCTTTTATTAATAACAAAGTATCACAAAGGATTACAACACCTATATCGTATCCATATGGGGGAAAAAACGTAGTTTATAATACCAAAAGGGTGAATATAAGCTTATCTTGAATTTGCAGATTATAGAAAGACACTCTTTCTCGTAAGCCCTTCTTTATAGAGTTTGATGCACTATATAGAAATCCCTAAACTATATAGATAGAATCAACCCCTTTGTTCACGTGGATCAAAGGGTAAAAAAAGTTACATCATTCATAAATGTAGAAATTTCTCTATAGATCAGCTACCTCTAATACCATGTAGAAATTCTACAAATTCTCTACAAATCTCACTCTGAGACCTCTGTAAAAAATCTGACTATAGATTAACGTGATAATGCAATATACCAAAGCAAAATATTATAATCTACTTCTACTATCAATTTGCGGAAGCTTAAATATTGAGCAAGATCGAGTTGAACACATATAACCAGAAGAAGAAGAATCAATGCACATGAAATACAGGAAATACTCAGGGGAAAGCCTCAGCTAAAAACCCCACTATCTGTATTAGCATACAAGGTGGAAATACATCTAAATTATACAAAGCCTTAGCTCTCACAACTAGCCAACTCTCAGTACAATCCTCCTGGATGCTCACAGACAATCAAAGCTTCTCACAAGCCTTCTCCTCTGCTCTCCAAGCTCCTATTTCCTTGTGCAGTTACCTCTGGGATGATCTCCTTCACCCAATGTAACACTTCTCCCACACACTGTCAAAACTACGCAATCCTCAAGGAACCTTGTTCCTTTTGCATGCATGAGTTTCCTTTATAGGAGAAAACATGCAACTGATAATACATTGTCCTTGACATTTAGCTCAACTGGGTCTTTCTCGGAATAGACATGCATGAGTTTCTGATGAGGGAATCTTCAGTTATCTGGAGTACACTGGTTGAGTGCATGCATGCATCAACTGACTGATACTCACAATTAGTTCCTCAAACAATTTGGAACTAATTTAACTAGACTTAACTCAGTAAACTGAGTTAACTAATTACAACTCAAATATAACTCAATATTATCTCTTTAATTAAGGGATAATCTCCTTAATTTAAGGGATAATTGTTGAATGACTTCAAAAAGACTTCTAACTTGAATTTCTCCAGCTAATTAATCCATAATGAATTAATTAATTAATTCCATGCAGCTGGTGAGACTAAATTCGAATTTTAATTCAAGGACAAATTAAAATTGGTATATTCTGGATTCTATTTTTATCATTTCTTGTTGCTATTTTCAACACTCCCTCTCAACAAGAAAGGAATTCAACTTGATCCTGATCGTGAACCTTTGGAATGTTTTGCATGCAACACTGCTCTCTAGTGTTGTTGCTCCAACAACTCCATAAACAAAAAAACATCCAACCTAAATCAGTATGATGCATCTGTCATCAAAGTCTCTGACCGTTATTGCCTCTGTCAACTGAAAACTTTGCGCTTCGGCTGACTCTGCCTTTCTACACTGTTGCTCTTCAGTATCTGTCTGCTCTAGCCTCTGTCACTTTCATCTCTGAATGCATCAATCCCACTGATTCCTCCCGCTACTATGTACTTTGGGCTCCCGTAGCAAGGTACAATCCATGAGATAAAACCTCTCAATGGACCCTGTCTAATTTTAGCCTTCTTGGGTCTATCACTTCACATCGCCCCACCTCACACCTGGAGGTATGGCTACATGTGATCCCTCCACTGACTCTAATTGTGGCTCCTCCACAATTGTCTGAGACCTTTTCTGGGACTGTATGTTGAGAGGTAATTTACTCTCCCTCTCAACCACCAAGTCTCTAACATTAGCCTTGCTCCTCAAGGCTTTGTATGCATCTTGAACCTCAAGAGCATACAGGTTCTTGACTCATGAACTGATCTATTTCACCTGTCTCGTGGTGATGTGTCTAAGGAAAACCTTTCCCTTACTAAATACATTATCATAACCTTTGTCCTCCAACATCGCGACTGATACCAAGTTCTTCTTCAATCCAGGAACATACTTCACATCGGTCAGGGTGATAGGAGCTCCATGCTCCCTTTGAAAAGCAATTGTGCCCACTCCTAAAACACTAAACCTTTCGTCATCACCCATCTCTATGCACATCTTGAGGTATTTCTCCTCCAAGTCACTGAAAAAACTTTTATCGTCGGTCATGTGGAATGAGGCTCCACTGTCAAGATACCAACCACAACCCATCATCGATGACACCATGCATGCAATGAGGGTGAAGTCCATTTCGAACTAAGAGGTTAATACCTCACCTTTCGATCCTTCCGAGGATCCCTTCTTGGACTTCTTCGATGGGCAATTATTCACATAATGACCCATCTTGTGACAATTAAAACATCTCACTTTAGACTTGTCAACCTTCTTCCCTCCATAAGAAGAATTCGATTCACAATGGGACGCCTTCCCCTTCTCTTTCCTTGCCTTACTTTCTAAGGCCATATTTTCTTCATCATCATCCTTGGATGAAGAACCATCTCATGTGCTCCTCCTGATCTCCTCCTGCACGAGATCCAACCACAGTCGTTCCCAATCCAGCAGTTTCTCCCTTCCATTCACAGAGTCCTGGTAGCTATTCCAGCTCTTTGGAAGGCCAAGGAGAGCAAGGCTCACCATATCATCATCGACAATAGTTATTCCCACACTTCTAAGCTCATCTCTGCAAGTGGTGAGCTTGTTCAGATATGTGGAGATAGTATTGTTGTTCTCCATCTTGATTCTTCGAAGCTTATCCTTGAGTGCCAATTTCCTCTAGTAGAGGTCCTTCAATGTCTCCCACATTGAATATGGAGTATCCTTCCCATGGAGACTCGAGACAATATGGTCTCGAACTCCCTCAAGGATGATTTGTCTCACCCTCCCCGCACACTTCTTCCACTCAACCAACTCTTATGCATTAGTTGAACCTGGCTTTGGGATTTCTTGATCAATGAAATCCTTCAAGTCGTTGTCTTCTAATACAGCCTCCATGCGATCTTTCCATGCTATGTAATTTTAGCTACCTTCTAAGGCATACTCGAGTCTCAAGCCATAGAACGCCATTGGCCAACCTTGAAGTATGATATGAAGTCGATTTGCACCTGCAACCCCGAACTTCGAACTTCGAATTCTCTTCTCCGTATACTATTCACACTCCGATAAACTTAGCTCTGATACCATGTAGAAATTTCTCTATAGATTAGCTACCACTGATACCATGTAGAAATTCTGGAAATTCTCTACAAATCTCGCTCTGAGACCTTTGTAGAAAATATAACTGTAGATTAACCCGATAATGCAATATACCAAAGCAAATACAATAATCTACTTCTACTATCAATTTGCACAAGCTTAAAGATTGAGCAAGATCGAGCTGAACACATATAACCAGAAGAAGAAGAATCAATGCACATGAAAAATAGAAAATACTCAGGGGAAAGCCTCAGTTAAAAACCCCACTATCTGTATTATCATACAAGGTGGAAATACATCAGAATTATACAAAGCCTTAGCTCTCACAGCTATCCAACTCTCAGTACAATCCTCATGGATGCTCACAGGCAACCAAAGCTTCTCACAAGCCTTCTCCTCTGCCCTCCAAGCTCCTATTTCCTTGTGCAGTTACCTCTGGGTTGATCTCCTTCACTTAGTGTAACACTGCTCTAACACACTGTTAGAACTGTGCAATCCTCAAGGAACCTTGTTCCTTCTGCATGCACGAGTTTCCTTTATAGGAGAAAACATGCAACTAATAGTACATTTTCCTTGACATTTAGCTCAATTGGGTCTTTCTCAGAATAGACATGCATGAGTTTCTAATGATGGAATCTTTAGTTATCTGGAGTACACTGGTTGAGTGCATGCATGCATCAACTGACAGATAACTCACAATTAGTTCCTCAAACAGTTTGGAACTAATTTAACTAGACTTAACTTAGTAAACTCAGTTAACTAATTACAACTCAAATATAAGTCAATCTTATCTCCTTAATTAAGGGATAATCTCCTTAATTTAAGGGATAACTGTTGCATGACTTCAAAAAGACTTCTAACTTGAATTTCTCCAACTAATTAATCCATAATGAATTAATTAATTGATTCCAAGCAGTTGGTGGGACTAAATTCACTATTTTAATTCAAGGACAAATTAAAATTGGAATATTCTGGATTCTATTTTTATCATTTCTTGGTGCAATTTTCAACAATAAAATATAACCAAGATTGTCCTGATGATGAACCACACTTGTTGGTTCGAAAGGCATCGACAATTGATTGATAATGTGATTTATGTCAAAACCCCTATCATATATAAGATTGATTCTTTTAACCATCAATACATTTTAGGTAAATGTCGAATCAAGGTTTGATCTTGTTGTCGTTCATTTAATTGGAGCGCACGTGAATATCATAGTAAATCTCAGGTTGTATGGGAATGGCTATTCAGGTATTGATTTTCATCTTTCATGATGGGGAAGAGAGGAATAGGCACAAACCAACAGGTTTTGATGCAAGCTAGCAGTCAAACCCAAATTGTGAGTGTGTAGACATAAACCTTTGGAACTCAATTGTAGGAATGGTGGTAGTAGTACAAAATCAAGCTAACATTCTCCATTAGTAAAGGTTACTTAAAACTCCCACTAATTCAATAAGAACTTAGGAAAAATGCTTAAAATAAAGAACTTTACCTCAAACACTTGTTAAGGGAAACTAAGGCTCAATAATATGAGGATAGGTGGTATCAAGATTAGGTTTAGATGTTGTAATAAGGTATAGTTTGGAAAAAAGGGTCTCTAGTATATGGAAAAATAAGGATCCAACATAACCTTCTAGGCTAATTGTTTTCATAGGAACAAATAAGATTTCACAAATCCTTTTTAGATAAGCGAGGCCCATTCAAAAGTTGTCACTCAACTTCTAATCCAATTCTCCTTTGAACAAAGAGCTATATATTTTTATTTAATCACTTTTCCCCATAAACCTTTATTGCTTGTCATTATCCATTGAATTTTTGCTACTAAAGCTTGTTCGAATAGATGAATATTTTATAATCCCTACCTTCCTTTGGTTTTGAAAAAGTTTTTCTACTTAAGCAATGGTATCCCTTGCCTTTCTATTTTTCTTGTTTATATGAAGCTAAAGCACCTTTTCTATTTTTTTCTAGCATTCCTTTTGGCATATAAACTAAAAAATGCCAATAAATAGGCATCACCTCCAAAACTAATTTGACTAAAGTAAGCTTGCCTCCCTCGAATAACCACCATTAACATGAATTAGTCATTCTCTTCTTCTTCATTTTTCTCATAAAGGTAGTTCCAATCCTCGAATTTGCAGTTAATATGTTTGAAATAAAACTTTAGATATTTTAACCCCACATCAATATTTGAACAAACTATCTCTCTAAACTTTCTTCTAGGCCATTGAATAACAATAAATATTTATGAACATCCACCTACATCCTTGTTGCCTTATTGTATAACTTCTTTATATTTTTATACTTCCCTAATTGTTCCCATGCCAAACAAAATCATGCCATCTACAAATAGTAAATGAGATAAGGGGAAATAATTTCTCATTTTTATACTCTTACCTTCCCTTTTAGGTGAATTTACCATTATTCTCAAACCTTTTGCAATCAACAAGAATAAGAAGAGAGACATAGGACATCTATGCATTATACCCCTAGTAGGATAGAAGAAATTAGACACTGACCCATTAACCAATACAACAAAAGAAGTTGAGAAATTTCACCCCATAATCCAATTTACTACTGGAGATCTCATCCCAATTTGAATAAAAATAATCATGTTATTTAACTAGCTCGCCTTATCAAAAACATTAGGTAAGTCTAATCTCATCATCATAGTTGAAATTTTTTCCTTTGTTATATGTAGTCCTTCTCGTGCTATTCAGACCACATGAATTTCCCTAATATGAATAAAACCATACAACTCTTTTGAGATAAAATTAGGAAAATCCTTTTTAAGCCTATTTGCTAGAATTATTGTTGAAAATTTGTATGCAATTCCATAGTGAGATATGCCTATAATCATCAAAGTTATATCAATCATTTTGTTTTGGAATTAGAGCATTTTTATGCTTATTTAGTGCACCCGCCAAATAAATTAGTCTTTTATCACTTTTAGAAACTCTTCTTCTAGGAAGTCATAGAAACACAAATAAAATCTCATCATCCAGCGATGTGGACTCATACTCTTTACCTTCTTAAATGATTGTAGAATTGATTTGAGTCCCTCTTTGGTGACTTTAGCTTCAAGTTCTTTATTTTGTTGTTATTTAATCTCTTTTATCTTTGCCTTACAGAATTCTTGGAATAAACCTTTAAAGTGCCTTACTCCTTATGCTATCTTTGAGATTTTCCTTAGCTTCTTCCGATCTTTCATATTATTCTCCCATGAACTTTTGATGTTCCTTTAATGTTTTATGTGGTTTTGGAAGAATTTATTATTCTTGTTGCCCTCTACCAGCCAAGTAGTCCTATTCTTCAGTCTCCACTCTACTTGTTCCTGTTCTAATATCTTCATTTTGTATTTCTTTTTAAAGTTTTTAAATCAATATTCTCCTTGTTTGTAAACAATCCTTCCTTATTTATTTCAATAAATTTCTTGATATGCTCCTTGATCTCAATAAGATTTTGTTGAGTTTGCTAGGCTTTTGTATTTGCCCACTTTTCTATTATGTTTTAAGCTTTCATCAAATTTATTGCAAATTTATAAAAAATTGTGCCCCTTGTATTACTTTCATATTTTTTCCAATCACGAGTGACCAAATTATTGAAGCCTTCTTCTCATAGCACATTATGGTTAAATTTAAAAGGGTTTTAGGGGTTTCTTCTCATCTTTTTCTAATTGTAACAATATGGCCAAATGATTTAAAAATATCTCCACCCTTACACATGACTTTCAGTCTGTCCACATCCTCCATAATATTTATGCTACCAAAACCCTATCTAATCTCCTTTGATTCCCCCTCCATCCCTTTTATAAATATCCCTCGTGTTGGAACTAGGCTAATAGGTTCTATATCATAGAGACATGAATCTCCAAACCTCTAAGATAAATAATCAGTAAATGGGGTGTCGTGTTTAGCATTTCACCACCCCCCTCCAACCAACAAAAAAAAACTTTTCAAATCTTCATTGCTAATTTCAAATCACCCCCCTAGGATGACATATTCTTTACCACTTTCTAAAATCTAAAATTGTCCTAGAACACCTTTCACATGATGGACAATAAAGATCAATGAAGGAAAAGACTTTCCTCAATTCCTTGGACCCTATTTGAATTTGGATAATTGTAAGTATAAATCATGCATTATTAATTTCCATCGCATTATTCCATGCAATTAGTGCCAAAATTTCCAATGTAATTTAATCCATAATCCATCATGATTCAAATGATTCTCCTCTCTCATTCTATAGATTCCATTTGGGGTATTCCTTCTTAAATTTCAATTTAAGTGGTTAATAAGTTTCCCTCCATTTGCCCGAATTTGGGCTTTTATTGCAAGTTTTATTCCATTTACCCCAAACTATCTAATGTCACCCCAATAACATTAAATAATGGGTTCCCCCTTTTCAATTGACTATAACCTGTGGGGTTAGATAGGCAAATTCGTCCTTCCTTGGGTAATTTAATTAGAATAGGACATTATACACAGGCCCTCAAAATTGATACAAATTATCAAAAAAGGTCTTCCACTAGTAACATCCAGCTGCAAAGGTCCTTCAATGCATGTTAACTTTCTTCAATAGTGACAACATGGTATTCAAGTTAATGTTCAATTCCCAAAATCCCCTTCCTTTTCCAATCATGTCAATATAATTGTAGTTTTCCTTTAATAATAGAAATGAGAGCTCAAAGTGGGTGCTCGTGTCTTCAAAATGATAATGTCACCCCACACGCAATAAGCAAACTCAATGATGACAAAATCCTCTTGTGATTCAATTGAACCAACTCAATAGGGGTCAACCTCGATCCTTGGAGTAGGTTAGCTCCATGCTTTCCAACACCACTATCTATTGCAAACCCAACTAGAAGTTATCCCACCATCCTTATTTAAACACAAGTTTTTGTAAGATCGACTCAATATTTAGATTAGACATCTAATGTCAACATAGAAGTGACAAATTAGGTCAGCCCTATGAAGTTTTTATCAACATGCACACACACACACACATAGGTAAAAATTCTCATGTATTTGCAAATGGTAGTGCTTCTCTATTATGGATATGCCTTATGTTTTTTCCTTGCTATTCAATATGTCAGGGCTTGATTTGGGTTTGTATATACAATATATCCAACACAAGTTATGTATTCTAGTAGCATGATTACACACAATATGAGTCCATTTGACCAGTAACCCTATTTCTAAATAGAGTGTCATTTTAGGTTTGTATATGGCGACTGAGAAAACCAATGGATGTAACTCATTCCCTTACATCTTGCAAACTCTCACTCATGGTAAATCTAGTTGTCTCTCATTAATTTCATTTTTAACATCTACATCCTTTTAGGGAGTTGGCTTAACTAACTTTAGATAATGCTCCAGTTGTTTTAGAAGGCTTTATCATACTCAACTCTCCTTTAAATTGTATAAGAGTCCATTTGGAGCAAGAAATAATTTATGTGGTCAGTACATTCAAAATAGTTGTGTAAAGGGTTGATTGATATCTCTATTAGTTTTGAAAGAGTAAAAGCTATGCATGCATTCTATTTTTACCTTGGTTAAAATTTGGGTTGAGTAGACCTAGATTATTGACTACCAAGTTTTTTGCTAATGGGAAACCCTTGTCCTTCAACATTTTTGCTTTAACAAGTTCATTTAGATATTTTACAAGATGTTGTTCTGTCACCTCTAAAGACAACTCTTTCCTTGTCAAAAACAACTAATTTGTAACTATTTAAGATTTAGATTCTTCTCATCTACGAACAAATCCCTTTAAAAGCATGGAGAAGACCCACTTTAATGTTTGTCCTCCATGTTTCCTAAATCAATATGGGCATCACGAACATAAAGTAATGCCCTGATTTCCCACATGCCCTTTTATCTTCATGTGAAAATGTGTGTTTTTGCATTGAGGTCACATGATTGTTCAATTTTCTAATTTGTCTTATATAGGAAGTTCTCCAAATTATTTCCATAAAGTGTTGGGTTTGATCTTTATATTGTTGTCAAATAAGCATTTGCTACATCCTACAGTTTTGCAACAATAGAACAACTCAAGGTGAAGTTGACCAAGCAGATATATTATTGTACAACCACCCCAAGTTGCTGCATCGTCATATTGTTGTTGCAATTTGCCCTAAAACTGAGATGCAAGGATAAAGATTGTCAAAATTCTCAAATAGGGCATCAATTTCATTTTCCAACTCAGCTAACATTTTCTCAATGCTTAGAATATTGAAGAGTAGCTTCCTTCAAATGATACCTCGAGGATCCCTTTAGCACCCAACAATGCTTCACATTATATATCAAGTGAAATATTTTAAAGATTTGTTTCCTCTATTAACATTCAACCCACAAGACTAGTGCTATCATTGCCAAATAAATGTTTGTGGCCTTAACTTCATGGGCTATTTGAATACTCTTTCTTAGAGTCATGTTAGGATATTATTAGAAAAAGTTATTCACTATACAAAATAAAAGGAAGGGTGTAGATGGTTCACCTTGTTTAACTCCTCTTGACATTGGTATAGAGCCAATGCAATAGCCATGAACTTGAACTAAAAGTTTTGATTTCTAAAACATGTTCTTAATAGAAAGGAGATTATTCCAACATATGCCTTTTAGATAGATGATTGAAGTTAGGAAATTTGGTTACAATTTACCATAATTCATTTTCACATTGACTTTTGGAAACATGGAGATTAATTTCTAAATTTTGATCCTCTAAAGAACCTTTACATCCATCATGACTGGCTAAAGTAATAACATTGTGACTAAACTACATAGGAACTATTATTTTCAATTTAGAACATATATAGATGTTCAAATTCAATGAAATTTGCCTAGGTTAGTCCTTAGTCAAGGGAGAATGTAGTGAATACCCCAAAGTATGACTATGAAAATAAGGTCATTGTAGTATACTATAATGTTGCTTCCTTCAACTAGAGTTGGGAAGTGAACTTACACCGTGAAGCATACTTTGTTCGGTTGAGAATGAAATGCTTGACCAATAGGAAGAGCTAGCATTCCCTTGTAAATCATAGTGGGTTGAAGGGGAAGAACTTGTCACCAAAATGTGTTTCTTCGACATAGGATGATTCCTCCTCACATTGCCCTACTCCTGCTATGTCCAAATTGATCCCCATTCTTGCAATCTAGATAGTTTGTATGACCATGGTGTTCAAGTCTCCCTGCACAGAAAATGACAAAAGTCATGTTTCATGAAACCAACCCCTACAACTTGAGCCCAAAAGACACTAAAAACAGTGTGCACACCCGCACATGTGTGAGATACCCTTAGCTCAATTTACGAAACATCACCTCAAGGTAGTTGTATTTTAGCATTTCCTATATATGATGTGCACTACTTGCCATAATGTTTATATATTGGCATGCATGGCATCTATGCTTTTATTCTCCATTGACAATCAATTTGTCTTTGATCAAAGTCCACACAAGTAGTGTTTGTAACAACTCGGGGTTAAAAGTTCAAGTAATAAAGTTAATAAAGGAAAAATAAAAACCAAGGTCATGGGCCACATATTCCAAGCTGAATGTTGGGAAAAACATCTTATTGGATGTTCATTTGGTTTATTATGACTAAGGGGAAATTGGCAAAGGCAATGGAGAAGGATTTGAAAAGGTAAAGAGGCATTAATTAACATTTTATTTATGGAAATAATGTAAATTAGGAGGAAAGGAAGGTGAAAGGTCACAGGTTGCATGTGAGGAGGAAATTAGTGGAAATTGAAGAAAATAAAGGCCTCATTAATGAAAAAGGCTTCTGAGGATCATTTCATAGCTTTTTGTTAGTTTAAGCCTTTTGACAGTTTTGGGTTGGAGCTCTCTCTCTATTCTCTCTCTCTCATACTCTTGCACACTTAGAGCATTCTTGGAGCACTCTAGTATTAGAGAAAGGAAGGAAAATGAATGACAAGAAAGCAAAGGGAAGCAAAGATCAAGCAAGGAAGAGTTGGATCAAGTAGCTATAATAGGATTACTCGCAGGTGTCAAGTTGCATGTATGATTTCCTTGCTGGTTTTGGCATGCATGTATGTATTTGGTTCTCATGTTGTCATTGACATGGATTTTTCCATGTGTGACAGTGGTTTCATCCTTGCCTTACCAATTATATATAACCATGGTGTGATGGGGTTCCTTCATTGGTTTAGCTTTGGATTGTCGGATAGTTTTGGAACCGGGTGAGGTGGTCTCAGGAAAATTCCCAAGGGCCTAGGAATCCCTTGACTGGTAATGGAGGGGTACACAGTAAATACTAAGGGTGGAGATGGCAAATTCCTCAAGGTATTGGTGAATAAATCTATAGGCATTCAAGTTTGTTTAGGCCTAGTAATCCCTTGACCAGTTTTGGCGGGGTTGTAGTAAAGATTGGTAATGTATGTTACTTTGTTTGGGCCAAGGAATCCCTTGACCAGTAATGGAAGGATACATGGTAAACCCTAGTTGTATAGATGAGGGTTTCAGGCCTAGAAATCCCTTAACCAGTAATGGCTAGATATGCGGTAAAGGCTGAGGAAGCCCTGGTTGTTTTGTTGTGAGTCCCACATTCATGCTTGGAATATGGCACAGGGGTGATTGGCTAAAAGAAAGGTTTGGTTCAGCCCAATATATGGTCAGGTGGTACATGGAAGTCCCTTACTTGATTGGCTTTTTCATATGTTAATAAGAACTCTTTTCCCCTTGTATTTCATGAGTATTTGTACTTGTTATTATGTGGCTTTGATGGTTGTTCCATCATTGTTATTATTTTGGTTATATGATGGTTAAATGCATGGTTTCATGACATATTCTAGTTATGGCTCTTAACATGTTTTGATTGGTAAATGAATGGCTATTGAATGCATGACCTAATAGATGTTAATGCAGATATTGAGAGAAGGCATTGGACCTTCTTGACGATTCTCAGATAAGTATGAGACCCCTATGTTTAAATATGTAATTATGACCTGTAGATTACATGTTCACAATGTGTTTAACGAAATTTCTATCATGGTTATGATGAGTTAGGTTGATTCCTTGATCAAGTTTTGAATTAAAGGCTTTGTATTTGTGTCATTTATCATTTCTAAGAGTTTCATCAAGTTATGGGCAGAGGTCTGGATCCTAGCCATGAAAAAGGTGGCTTGGATATCGAGGTTGTTGTCATAGAACTGAGCAATTTAGTCTACAGTCGTTGGGAAGCGGGATTATGGGAACGACTGGAGGGTTGTAGTCACTAGATTGCCTTGTCATGGGAGCGACTAAGAGTCCAAATCATTAAAATTCAAGTTAACTCAGGGGTTGGGCACCTGGAGTGGTTCACTAGATCCTGGGAGGGTCCTGTAGTTCCTGAGGGAGGTCAGTAAAGTTTCGGTTGGACAATTCCACTTCCTTAACTATACCTAGGAGGCTGAGTCATATCATAATAACTCTTTGTCACATATTTACCCCAGCGGACCTGTGAACTTGGGTAAGTGTGGTACGAGGTTGTTAGAGTGTCTGGGAATGAAGATATTTTTTTTTTGACAAATTCGGTTGCTATTATAACTCTGAAAAAGAGAGGGAGACTGAGCTCCTGAAATACATGTTGAGGTGCTAAGAACAACTAGGGAAGAAGGAGTCACAGTTTAAACAAAATTCCTCCTTAATCCTTCCTTTTGGGCTTATAAAAACCAAAGACCAAAAGTAAATCCTAACAAAATGCTGTAATAAATAACAGCATTTACAAAGCATATCAATCTATATTATTGTGGCTGGTGTGTCGAGCAATGGACTCTTCAGGTTTGTCATCGGTGCCGACTTGCTTCAAGCTTAACAAACTTGTTGGAGTTGCGTTTTTCTTTTCCATCATGTATTTCTCATTAACAATACGATGTTGACTGTCGGTTTTATCTTCCAGAGCCTTTAGATGGGCTCGGACCTGCTCCAGCTCTACTTGGAGATCTAAACAGTGAAAACAATCCTCGTTGAGATCTAGGAACCAAGGTAGATGTGTTGCGCCTATGAGAGGACAGATAACAAAGGGGAACAACAAAAATGAAAGGTTTGTTATTTTTGGAAAGGGAACAACAGAAAAACACAAGAGTCGATCCTTTGGAAAGGAACAACAAAGAAATGCAAGAGTTGTTCCATCGGGAAAAAGGAACAGCAAAAAATACAGCAGAAAAGGAACAGCGGAAAAGGAACAGCAGAAAAGGGACAGCAGAAAAGGAACAACAAAGAAATGCAAGAGTTGTTCCATCGGGAAAAAGGAACAACAAAAAATACAGCAGAAAAGGAACAGCGGAAAAGGAACAGCAGAAAAGGGACAGCAGAAAAGGAACAACAAATAAGGAACAACAGAAAAAAGGAACAGCAAAAAAGGAACAACAGAAAAGAAACAACAGAAAAGGAACTACAGAAAATGAACAGCAAAAAAGGAACAACGGCAACGGGAGAGTCGTTCTTTTGGAAAGGAACAACAGAAAATACAAGTGTTGTGTCTATACCGAGTTTGTTGAGCTGAATGGATCCAGGAGGTCTCTTCATCATGGTAATAGCTGAAATGTTGAAATCTCCAAAGATGTGAGTTGTGTCTATACCGAGTTTGTTGAGTTGAATGGATCCAAGAGGTCCCTTCATCAAGGTAAATGCTGAAATGATTCCACGCCCTTGCAGACAAAGCAGCCCAAAGGTCTGGCACAAGCTTTGTTTGGCTTGACTGTCAGCGATTTTATTGAGCAACCGCAAAATATGATAATAGCGCACGCCTTTTATGGTGTGTCCTAAGATTTGGCACCGTCTGATAATCTGCTGAAGAAGAGCATTGGGAAGATCCCTGTTCTGAACCATTGCACTGACGACTATCGCCGAGTCTCCCAATATCATGACTGTGTCTATACCAAGCTTCCCAAGTTGGATAAGACCTTGGTAAAGGGCAAGGGCTTATGCTCTATTATTGGAAGTGTGGCCAAAACCCCACTCGTATGACAGGATGTTATCCCCATTAGCATTAAATATAACTCCTCCTGCCCCTGCTACCCTGGGATTCGACTTTGAGGCCCCATTGAAATAAAGATAATGCATATTGTTGTTTTTAAGCCAAATTGCAAATTCTTCCTCTTTTAGCCTGATCTTCCAGTTAGGGGAAACATTGTTGTTTCTAGTGCTAGCAGCGTTGCCCATCTGATTGCTGGTGTTTTTGTCTAACAGGTGTCCAATGAAAATGCGTTCTTCTATGCTGAGATCACTGCCATTTATACTTCTCAGATTCTTAACTGAGATGATCTCAAGGGCAAGACTCCTTGCCTTGGTGTAAAGACCTCTATTAGTCGAATCCTTGTCCTTAAAAACCTTCTGATTTCATGCCAGCCAAATGTTCCATAGCATATTGTGGGGAAGAATATCCCAGACTCTCTTCACTATGTTATTTTTCCTGTGCTGCCAGGGGTAGTTTTTTTTTTCATTTGTAAAGAATTTCTCCTATGGTGTTTTGGGTGTTCCATGGGATTTAATTGTTGTGAGATAAGTTCCTACAGTAGTCGATGGCAAAAGGGAATTCAATAAAGAAATGATGCATTGATTCTTCAGTAGCTAAGCAGTTAGGACAGCGAGAGGGACCATTGATTCCCCTCTTTTGCAAATTTTCAACCGTGAGGACTTTCCCTTTGAGGGGGGTCCAGAGAAAAAACTTAATTTTTGGAATTGCCTTGGATTCGAAACCACCTTCCAGTGGTTCCAACTTGGCATGGGGTAGCTGATGTTGCAAATATAATGGTGAGCAGCTTGGATGGTGTAAGAGGATCCAGATGGGTCCCAATGAAACCCATCAAGATCGTTCTTTTTGACAGGGGATATACTGTGCAAATGGGATTGAAGGGCAGAAAGACTAGCATTAAGGCCATTAGGTATGGCTGGGAAGGCCCAAGCTGACCAAAGAAGAGTGTGAGGATCCCATTAGGAGATCTGGTCTAGGAAATGTATGCTTGTTCTTTCAAGAAAGGAAAGGATAGGGTGGACTCCCCCATGTTTGTTTATTGGCTGCTGACCCATGATTCTATCAGCTCCAATGTTGATGCTTGCACCTCCCTCGGGGATTTTTGAAGTATTTTGAGCAATTAGAGGAATTTCTCTCTTGCATATTCACCAAGAGGGGGGGAGAGGACTGAGAAGGGGTTGGATGAGGGGAGGGTTTGAGGACGGGAGAGGGGAGGTGGCTTAGAGGGAGCAAGGGAGGAAGGGGTGGGATGAGTTACAGAAGAGGTCGAAGGGCCTGAATCAACGGGAGCTTTCACTGAAGAGACCGATTTCTTTTTTTTTAACCATTTCCAATTGTTCTTCTTGTGATCCATTTTCTACATCAATAAGCTTAGTGCATCTATTGGCAAAGTGGCCATATTCGTGACATACCTTACACTTAAATGGGATCTGCTCATATTCCAGTTGTTGTATGTGGCTCCAGTCATCCACTTTAAGCTTGATGGCTTCCGGGAGGCCTTTGCCGAGGTCCACCTCAACACAAATCCGCGCACAGGCTTGCATATTTTCTTTTGGTTCACTGCGATCAATATATTTGCCGACTGCATTCCCGATGGTGTGAACTGATTCATCTTCCCATCAATGAAGAGGGAGGTGAGGGAGCTAAACCCAGACTGGGACTGCGCTAGGAACATCTAGGTCTGGATCGAAATCTGGGGTCCATTTGTTGAGATACATGCCCCTTAAGTCCATGAAATAGGGCCCATTTCTTAAGATTAAATCCTTATCTTCTTTAGTTTCAAAGTGGAAGGTGAAGTACCCTTTCCCGCAGAATCTGATAGAGATTTTCCCTTTTATTTTGTCGGACCAGTTCCTTTCAACCCATCTTTGAACAGTTTTTGGAGATGGCTAGAGGCTTGTGAATTGACCTATGAGTCCTCTTTCTGCCAGAGGCAAGGAAGCCATGCGTGGAAGAACTGGGGCAGGCTGACCTCCTGAAGAACATCCAGCTTTTTGATGAATTCAAAACTGTTGGTCGGGGGCGTTGTGGGGGCAACGATTTAATCAATGTCGAAAAGGCATGCTGAGGATCGATCCCCTCCTGTGGAGCTTCCGGAGGGGCCATGAAGGGAGGTCGAAGCTCAATCTCCTGCACTGTGATCGCTAGGTCAGTCACGTGGCTGCAGCTCGGGCGCCAAAAAAAAGTATATAACTCTCTCTGTTTATTGTTTGGGAAGGAAGATATTGTGAGTAGGGATGCACTCAAATTCTTCCAAATGTTAAAGAAATGGAACAACAATAAATGAGAAGGAAAATTGAAGTTATAAAAATTAGAACATATAATGACATCCAATGAATCTCACTTTGTTAAATCTCTTGATTAATTCATCAATAATATTAACACCAAACTTATCATAAAAAATTGCATAACCTTTATAGATATCAACAATATATTGTAGCTCTAACTATTAAATGAATTTTAGTTTTTCTATCCACCCCAACTCTTGTAAGTGCTCACTTCGACCTTTTAGGGATATGCATTAGGAAAGGAAAAAGGGTATTGGCTCTTCATTTTTTTAAATTTAATCGCTTCTTTTTAAAAATTTAATGACACTATGATAATGGATTAGTAGATTTTGTTTTAAATCTTAGTATCAAGATGATAGCGGATTAATGGGTTTTTTGTTAACTTAGATGAAGTTGATCATGTAGCTCAGGCAATGTGGATTGTTTTGTTGTTTAAATAATGTGGATTATGCTTGTATTGTTTAGCTATAACTCTGACTACATCAACCTCCATTGGAAGAGGAATATTTTCACATATTACAATCCCGTCCCTCTATTGGAAACAAAAATAGAAATCTCTGATAGATCAGTTAGTAATTCCCGAGAGATAGCTGGTAGTACTTATCAAGTGCCAAAGGTGGCACTGGCATTGAAGGGTATTGTAACAATAAAGGGATCTTGATTCTTTTGATTACTTTCATTTTTGAATTCTCAATGGCATTAGCATTCCCTCATTTCTCTTCCTCTCCTCTTGGGGTTTTTGAGTTGTGCTCTGTTTAGTCTTGTTTGGTTCCTATATTTGGAGCTCCATGTTATGTTTGTATGAGTCTGTTATGGTCTAGTTTATGTTGTTCAATTTATATTTATCTACTTGTATATATCATTTGTTTGGTGTGCATGTGTGCTGGGAGAGGTGGAGGTAGGAATTCTTGTAGATACTTTGTTTGGTGGGCATGTGTTCTCTAAGAGGCAGTGTGCGTGTGTGCAATTCAATTTTCAAATTAGTAGAGGATTGCAAGGACTCAAACGCATTTAAGTAAGGTACACACTCTCTATGTTAAGTTTTGATTTTAAGAGCATGTTTTTGTTGTTCCTAGAGATCTGGATCCTCATGCACATTGTATGGTTTAGGCCCCTAAGAATGATAAATAAATCATTATCCTTTATTCAGTGGCTCTTAGTATGAACATTACTCATATCCATTCATGCCATCTTGTATCCCACCTAAAGTAACAATAAAGTAAGCCCATAAATACTGATGCATTTGAGCCTCTATTGCAGAATGTCTTTATCATGTCATAGATGAGAGTGTTGCTTCGAAGTCTAATGGTTGTCCCTTTCTTGATGGTTTAGAGTATGATCTTCATGGTCACAGGAAAAAAATCTCTTAACCTTGCCTTTGGTTTGAGTGACATGTGGAAATACCATGTGGTACATCTTGAAACCATGAGGATGGATCCATCGGTATTTTCTCATTTATTTCCCTTATTAATAGTATTTATGCCATTAAGATATTGGACTTAGACTCATGGCATGCTACCAATCCCATTGTTTATCTAAATTATTTTTCTTTCAAGCCTTCCATGCTAATATCCTCTATCTATGGCTTTTGCGCAATTCATATATTCTATAGGCTTTCTATGCCAGTACTGTAGATATTCCACTGGAGAGTTTGTCACAACCGATGCGATAATAATATATTAAAATACTAAAATTTTACATTATTACAGTTTATTAAACTTTAAGATCTGTGAATTTAACTGTAATTAGTGCATGCATGCGAATATAAATTATGCCGAAAAGTAGAGAATGAGAAAATAATCTCACACACTCAAAAGACACAAGATATGCTATCTGGGAAACCCCTTCAAGGGAAAACCCAACTCAAAGGTGATGCAGGAGCATTCAACCCAAGAGAAAATCATTGTATTTTAGTAGACATAGGGGGTCATGTGTTTTAGGGAAGTTGGTTTCCTAAGTGTTAAGTTAATGTAATATTTAGGCTTTTGAGTGAGTAGGATAGAATTAATTAGATGTTGCGAGGATGTTTGTAAATGCTCTCGAATAAAGGAGAACATGAGTAGTTAATAATGACAACAGAGTTAGAAGTCAATTATAACTCTTAAGGTAGTTTCATGATTCGAGGAACTATAGAGGATTCTTAGGGATTAACTGGAGTTAGAAGTGGACATAGAGGACATTTAGGAGTGAGTTCAGTAGATTAAGGATTGGAACTAGAATTAGTTCAACAGAACCTTTCTGGTATAAATGTAAGCCTATGGACAGAGTATAAGAGAAAGAGGCCACTGATATTGAAGATCAGGCCTCAGAGACAGAGAGTATTGATATGTAATTAGTTGTTTGCTTATCAATACAGATGTTTATCCCAAACTATATATGTGTGTGTGTTACGAGTATTGATAGATTGAATTGTGTGTGAATCATAGGCTCTGTAACAGAGGTTTCAGGCAGATTTATGTAGAACACGCAGAGGGAGAGAATGATTCAGAGGAATCATAATGGGTCTTTGAATCCAATTGGAGGATCGGAGCGGAGCTCTGGAGAGATAGTGATGTGAGGATTCACAAAAGTCAAGCTCAGGAGTGAATTGAGTCACATAATAGCAGAAGGACGAGAACCTTTGAAGAAACCTGAACCACAGAGAAAACGTTGAATAAATAGCGTAAAACATAAGTAAAGAGAAGAGCGGAAAAGTGAAGAGGTGATGCACAACAACCATTAGATCTTATAGATCAATGTGTAGGATCGATTCGCATGGCGGAAGAGCGCAGAAGATAGTCGGCGACAAAGCAGGTTTTATACAGGAAAGTGGTATTTCAGGCGGACCAAAAATGGTAAGTGGTATTGAAGGGTAATCACTCGATTCCACTTAGCAGAGGACAGGTAGCAACGAGGAGGAGAGAGGAAACTGATTTTCGGGCGGTTAATCCTCCTCTTTGTTGTCCACCCGAAATCGTTGTGGAGAGTTGGACCAAATGAGGGTTGGATCTACAATGCAAGGTCAACGATTAGTTTTGTTGATCAGATGTAACATCAACAGTCGAATCAAGCGCCAGATCGAGGGTCGCAATTTAATTGTAGAGGTGAAAGGCTGGCGAACATTGAGATGGAATGTCAATTAAGCGATGTGCCGATAGCTGTTGGATCAGAGAAAGAAATAGACGGCAGAGATCGGGATCGGAGATCGGTGAATGGAGAGCGCAGCGGGAAGACGATGGTCTGGGTGTATAAATATTTGAAGTCCAGCCTTAAGTGTTTGGGTCAGGTTTTCCATTGTTTCTTATGTATTCTGATAGAGTGTTGTGGTCCCGATTTATAAAGAAAAATCGATTAAGTTGGGTTCTCCCAGTTTAAAGGCTTAAAGCCTTAAAATGAAGTGCTTATGATAGGTTTGTGGGCCATAACCCAGAGGCCTCAGGATCGAAATTTATAAAGAAAGGGGAAATTGGTTTTGCCCCAAAATCTCCTTTCATCATTTGGTATCAAAGCGAGAATTGTAATTGAAACAATTGGTGTTAAAACAGAACAAAGAAAATCTATGTGAAAGAATTGAGAACAAAGTTATGTTTTAAGATGCTTATGTAGCCAAGGAAGGATCATATTCTAATCAGATAGAAAGTAGGCACACAGAGATGATGTGTAGCAAAACTTGCAGATGCAAGAAACGAAGGACAATCCATTCAAGGTACAGCTGGAATGGTGGAACAAGATCATGCAGAGATCTTGAAGGTGAGGTGATACGTTATGTTTTGATTCGATTGGAGAATGTGTGTTTGTACATTTATGCATAGATAACAACAAAAGAAGGTGAGAAGGTTGAAACATCTAGAGCAAGGAGTGCTTGAATTGGTTCCAGAGGAAAGAACCGGAGAAATGCTAAGAGACTAAGCTAAGAGGAGAGAAGCTTAGTAAAGCATATGTAGCAAGGAGGGGACTTGTTACTGCGGAGGTAGTGTTGTAGCTCACAAAGTTAATTCCACAAAGGATGTGGGTAGAATTTCTAAGGGATGAAAGAATCTAGTAAGACTTTCTAAGTGAAAGAAGAAGTGGTCAGAACCTAGTATTTCATGGTGATTGAAATAGAAGAGGACAGTTGTGTTCCTAGGAGACGCAGAAGAGTTGAATCCTAGAAGGAGCAGAGAGAAGTGCTCAAAGGAGGTTCTAGAGACAAAGAACCAAGGGCTTGCGAAAATAACAAGTACAAACGAAAGCTTGGTGAGGTAAGTTGCAACAAGGAGGACTTGTTGTTGCAGAGGCTTTAATGCAACTCATAATGAGTGAGTGAGGAGCTCATGAAGATAGAGAAGAAGAAGATGGCTACTGATAGTCATAGCAGAGGTTCTGAGGAAGACCGCAGTAGAAGAAAGATCGAGAAAGAGGATGCCAAGGCAAATGGCAAGAGGATGAGTCAAGAGGAAATTGACAAGGAAATCGCAGAGATGAAAGAACAACTCGATGTATTGATGATGATACTTGAGGAAACTGAGAGACTAGGTTGGGTATTAAAGAAGAATCCAGTGAAGTGGTATAAGTTGCAGAGAAGGCTACAACAGAGGCAAGTAAGGTGGCTGATGGAAAAAACTCAGAGAAGCTGAGTTGGAAATAAAAATGGAAGTGTCCATTTGTGAAGCAGAACAGGGTGAAGTTCTAAGTGAAGATGAAGACTTGAAGACTGAAACTTCAAGTGAGGCCAAAGGGTCACAGGGTTTTAAATTTGACAATTTGTGTGTGTTTGCAGGTGAAACATGTAGAGAAGGACAATTTGTTGATATTGTCACAAAGGAGGAAGAAGACAAGCATAATCTAAATTATGTTCTGGAAGAAGATGAGATATATAGGTCTCATATACAGTTGGGGAAAGATATCAAGCAACCAAGTGAAGGGCTTGAGGAGATTGAAGAGGAGACCATCGAAAAATTTATGAGTCATAAAGAGAACTTGGAATAGAAAGGAGATATGATGGTTGAAACATCAAGTGGGACCACATGGTCTTGTGTTTTTAAGACTAATTGTTTGTCTGTGGATGCAAAACAAATGCAGGAAAAAATTAATGCAGATGGTGAGACAAGGGTAGCTCTTGGAGAAGGTAAATAGCAAGAGATTAAAGGCAAACTTGAAGAAGGGACTATGTTAGCTGAAAACACAGTAAAGGATCATCAGTTCACCATGATGATAGGCACAATGGAAATAAACATGGAAGTTGTTGATATAGTCAGAAAAAAAAGGACATCTACTGAAATATGTTAAGAAGGAAGAAACCTATGCAAAGGAATTAACCTTGGGAGAAAGGACATCTGATGATTGGTCACTAACAAAGGATGGTTTTGCAGAAGATGAGCAATCTTTTGAAGCTATCAAAAGTATGGAAAAGTATCTTTCAGAAGACGAATACTCTAAAGTAAAGGATAAGCGAAAAAATATATCTTGAATGAGGAAGGGAGTGACTTACTGCAGCAGAAAGAACTTAGTAATGAAACTGTTACCACAGAGGGACAATTTCTTGTGGGAAAAAGAGATGAAGTTCAGTTTGAAGAACTAATATGTGAAACGACAGTTGAAACTGTTGGGCCTTGTAATTTTCAAACTGACAATTCATTTATAAATGCAAGGACTATAAGTGATGATGAAGTACTTGTGAAGTGTCATAGAGAAATTGCATTGTTGGAATACTTGTTGTGAAATTCAGAGTATGACAGTGTGATTGTAGAGGAAGAAGTTCACTACTGTGAACAAGGACAGAAAGACATCATTAGAGTAGATGATGTGGAGGAGAAACTAGTTGACAGTCTCATGAATTCTTTTGAGAATTCAAAACAGCATACTGATGTGCTGATAGAGGAGAAAAAAACAAAGCAACAAACTAAATTGTTGCCAAAGGAAGATAAGGCACAAAAGCCTTATGTTTTTTATTTTAACAAGTGTTTTGTGATTGCACGTTTAGTTGCAGATGCTGGAGGAAATTTGGCACAGATGAGCAGCCAAATAAATATGAAAGAAGAAGATTCTATGGAAGAATTGAATCCATGGAACAGAGATGTTCAATTGCTGAAGAGAATGTTGGAAAGTCATGATTTAGTGCAGACAGAAATAATCATGAAAGAGGGTAAGGATGAAAGGGAGGCAGTAAGCGTAGGAGTCAAATCAAAAGTTGGAGCGAGAGCAAGACCAATGTCTACAATGGTAGCAAGAGCAAAAGTAGAAGAAAAAGTAAAGCAACAACTACAAAGTGAAAGTAACCAACAACAGTTTGAAGAGTTAGTGGACAGCAGCAACAACCTGAAGCAAAGAGAAAGAAGAAGAAGTAAGAGGTAGAATATGGACCAGTCCAAGGATGAACTGGAGATAGAGATTGAAGAATTATGGTGGCTGATGATGAAACAAAATACAACAGACATACAACAATAACAAAGGTGCAAGGCATTTGGGCAACTACAAACTAAAGTTTGGGACCCTAGAGGTTTTCTATCAAGTTATGGAGACACATGATCAGGAGATCATATATTTTCTACTTTGGGAGTCTGATGCAGGAGCATTCAACCCAAGAGAAAATCATTGTATTTTAGTATACATAGGGGGTCATGTGTTTTAGGGAAGTTGGTTTCCTCAGTATTAAGTTAATGTAATATTTAGGCTTTTGAGTGAGTAGGATAGGAATTAATTAGATGTTATGAGGATGTTTGTAAATGCTCTTGAATAAAGGAGAACATGAGTGGTTAATAATGACAAGAGAGTTAGAAGTCAATTAATTAAAATAGAGTAAATATTATTAAATAATCATTTGGTCGGCTAAGCAGTCCATTCAGCTCTCCTATCCCATATTTATCACTCGCTTTTCTTTTATTTTCTCTGTAAATCAGTCTTGATGATGAGTCTTGGTCTAGACTCGAAACGTCGACAAATGAAAAAGATGAACACTGTGGAAAATCCGAATTCAACCTCTCAATTATAACTCTTAAGGTAGTTTCATGATTCGAGGAACTAGAGAGGATTCTTAGGGATTAACTGGAGTTAGAAGTGGACATAGAGGACATTTAAGAGCCAATTTAGTAGATTAAGGATTGGAACCATAATTAGTTCAACAGAACCTTTATGGTATAAATGTAAGTCTAAGGGCAAAGTATAAGAGAAGGATGCCACTGATATTGAAGATCAGGCCCGAGAGACAGAGAGTCTCGATATGTAATCAGTTGTTTGTTTATCAATACAGAGGTTTATCCCAAATTGTATATGTGTGTGTGTGTGTGTTATGGGTATTGATAGATTGAATTGTGTGCGAATTTGTAGGCTCTGTAACAGAGGTTGTAGGCAGAGTTTTGTAGAACACGCAGAGGGAGAGAATGATTCAGAGGAATCATAATGGGTCTTTGAATCCAGTTGGAGGATCGGAGTAGAGCTCTGGAGAGACAACGATGTAAGGATTCACAGAAGTCAAGCTCATGAGTGAATTGAGCAGCGTAATAGTGGAAGGACGAGAACCTTTGAAGAAACCTGAACCACAGAGAAAACGTTGAAGAAATAGTGTAAAAACATAAGTAAAGAGAAGAGTGGAGAAGTGAAGAGGTGATGCACATCAACCATAAGATCTTATAGATCAACGAGCAGGATTGATTCACATGGTGGAAGAGCGCAGAAGATACTTGGCGACAAAGCGGGTTTTATACAGGAAAGTGGTATTTTGGGTGGAGCAAAAATGGTAAGTGGTATTGGAGGGTAATCACCTGATTCCACTTAGCGGAGGACACGTAGCAGTGAGGAGGAGAGAGGAAACCGCTTTTTGGGAGGTTAATCCTCGTGTTTGTTTTCCACCCGAAATCATTATGGAGCGTTGGATCAAATGAGGGTTGGATCTACGGCGTAGGGTCAACAATTAGTTTCGTTGATCGGATGTAACGTCAATCGTCGGATCAAGCGCCAGATCAACAATCACGATTTAATTGCAGAGGTGAAGGGTTAGCGGACATTGAGATGGAATGTCTATTAAGCGATGCGTCGATAGTCGTTGGATTAGAGAAAGAAATGGACGGCGGAGATCAAGATCGAAGATTGGTGAATGGAGAGTGTAGCAGGAAGATGCTAGACCGAGAGGTGGACCTAACGATATATAGGTCCGGGTGTATAAATATTTCAAGTCTGGCCTTAAGTGTTTGGGTCGGGTTTTCCGTTGTTTCCTATGTATTTTGATAGAGTGTTGTGGTCTCGATTTATAAAGAAAAATCGATTAAGTTGGGTTCCCCCGGTTTAAAGGCTTAAAGCCTCAAAATGAAGCACTTCTGATAGGTTTGTGGGCCATAACCCATGGGCCTCATGATCAAAATTTATAAAGAAAGGTGAAATTGGTTTACCCCCAAAATCTCCTTTCATCAGAAGGTGAGGTCGCTTAGCTCTCTTTCTTTGTTTGGAAATATGGCTGCAGGTACAAAGAAGTAATGTCTGTGACACGTGGGTTTCTAAAGTGCATGAATCCTCTGTGTGTGCTCTACCTCCTATCTCTCATGGTTATCTTTTCTCAACTATGGAACAAAATGCTCTCGAAAGAATGGAATGCCTCTTCCTCCCAGTGGCCCAGTTATAACACAACCTGATAGCCTACTAGTGGTTAAGTTTGACTACATCAAATCTTAACTGGAGTTAAAAAAATAGACTCTTCTAGAGTACTTTACATCACAAACACGTGTCTAACCCATTTTCCATAAATAATGGGGGGCTGACGCGGCATCCAATCGAACTATAGGTGTTAAAACAGGAAGGTCAACTTCTGAGTGGCATAACTTTTGCATGTGAACCCCGATTGATGTGATTCTTGTGTTGTTGGAAAGGTAATTGTGCGTAGAATAGCATGAAAAATGTCGTTTGATGCCTCAAAATGCTCCTAGAAGGTTTCATACCCTGTTTCGCCAAACTGGGTTCCGTCGGTAAAAATAGTCTCGTGAGCTGATTCCTCCAATTTTTCCACTCCAAATGCATTGAGATGGATGAAAAAATATATAATGATCCAATTAGGATCATACCTCCCCATTTTGGGAGGCTTTTGGTCCCAAAATATTTCATTGAATGAGGTGAGGAAATTTTTCCTCCACCTTCTCTTTGGTGTACCATTTAACTTTTCCTGGAAGTTTTCCCTTCAACCAATCTGCCAAAGGTCATGCTGCCCCTATCTTGTAGTTCTGGACCTCTTCTTCAAAATTGTATCTTCTGCCAACTCTGCTTGAGCATTTGGTGCCAAATACTCTATCGAAGGTAGGACTTGTTCCTCTTCTTGATCTAGCATGGAAGTCTCATAGAGTTTCAAATTTTCTACATTCACAATTGAGTAAATGTGCATGTATGGTGGTAAAATGAGTCCATAGGAATTATCACCCGCCTTTCCAGTATCCCAAAGGGACCAAATTTGAGAGCCTTGATTTTCTTAACAGGCCCCTGCAGCCTCTCCTAGTTCAACTCTAGCCATACTCTGTCTCCCACCTTGAATGATTTCTTTGTTCTGTGTTGATCATGCTTGGCCTTATACTTCTCTTGCGACTTCTGCAATGTTTCCTATACCCATAGATGGATCTGCCTGATCTTCTCTATAAATTTTTTAGCCCTTAAAGCATCTCCTATAAGATCTTTCCTCACTCCTCCTTGTTCCCCATATGCAATATCTAAAGATGAAGGTGGAAAATATCTAAAACAAGTCTCAAATGGGGACTTTCCTGTAGAAGTGTGGACTGCTCTGTTATAAGAATGTTGTATATATATATCATATTTTCATCCTAGGTCTTTTGATGCTTTTGGTTGTATCCCCTTAGAAGTTGCACTGAAAGTCATGTTGACTACTTCTATCTGCCCATTTGTCTGTGGATGGAATTTTGTAGATCTATTCAACTTTGTGACCATCTTCTCTCACAATGTAGTCCAAGATGCACTAAGAAATCTTGTGTCCCTGACTGAAATGATGATCCTTGGTATCCCAAAGTGCACCCAGACCTATCCAAAGAACAAGTTTGTTTCTTCTTGTCTGCTAATGGTATTTTTATAGGGCATCAGAACACACATCTTGCTAAAGTTGTCAACTACCACAAACAAGTAGGCATGTCCCTTCCTGGTTGTCGGTAAACCTCCCACAAAGTCCATGGAAATGCTTTCCCAAGGATGAGTATGTAGAGTTAAGGGATGATATAGACCTCGTTTCATGTTGCTAGGCTTGTTGGTACAACAAACCATGGATCCTCTTATGAACCTAGCTACTCGCTCTTGCATCTTGGGCCAATACACATACCTCTACAAGTTAGCCATGGTCTTCCCTACACCAAAGTGCCCTACAATCTTTGACATGTGAGCCTCTCTAATCAGCTCACATGACTTTAAGGAGGTGTATCAGTAGGGTGAGAGGCTCACATGACTTTGACTTTGACCCGTTGCAAGTTTGGTAATGTCAGAATTGGTGCTTGACTGATCTTCTTCTTTAGCTCCTCGAAAGCCTTATGCTGACCTTTCCTCCTCGGAAACTCTTGCCACTTGTTGTTATGGCATGGAGTGGTACTGCTACCACTGAAAATGAGGCTATGAATTTCCTCAGGTACTGTGTGAAATTCCTGACCTTTGAAACATTAGTAGGTACCGACCATTTCATGATGGCCTCCATCTTGGAAGGATCTATCTTCAGCTCTCCTCCACCGATCACATACCCCAGATACACCAAATCCCGTTACGCAAACTCACACTTCTTGAGATTTGCTAGCATTTGGTGCTTCTTCAATGTTTCCAACACCTACGTCAAATATGAAATATGCTCCTCCGAGGTAGCACTATATGCTAATATATCATCTAGATAGACAATAACAAATAAATCTATAAACATGTGCAATATATCATTCATTCATCTCATAAATGTAGCCGGTGCATTACATAGGCCAAATGGCATAACTAACCACTCATACAAACCTTGCCTGGTTCTGAAGGCAGTCTTCCATGTATCTTCTTCTTTGACTTGAACTTGGTGATATCTAGACTTCACGTCTAACTTGGTGAAATACTTTGCTTGCTGTAACTGATCAAGCAGATCATCTATCCTGGGTAGGGGGTATCTATTATTGAGCGTGATTTTATTCAATGCCCTATAATCTATACACATCTACCAAGTCCCATCCTTCTTTGGCATAATGATGATGGGTGACCCACATGGTGATGTACTCGGTCGAGTGACACCATGTTCCAGTAGCTACTGCAAGTGTTTCTTCACCTCACTTGCTTCTATACAGACTACCTGTACAACACAACATTTGGCAATGGGGAGTTTAGCACTAGTTGGATCTCGTGCTCCACTTCTCTCTTATGTGGTAACCCTTTAGGCTTTTGTATGCATGTAACAACTCCTCCAATTGTTGTTTACGTTTCTTAGTACACCCCTCCAGAGATGCCTTGCCTCTTATTGACTCCTCTTCAAATCAAATTTCTCTTAAAAACAATAAAACATACTTCTTGCTAGAACTGATCAATTTCTTGGCTTGGTTGGCACATAGCAATGAAATTTTTGACTTGCCTTTGTGCATGTTGACGATGAACAATTTTCCATCCTTGATGAGCTGGTATTGGTTAGCTCTCCTCATGAATATTGCATCACACATGTACATCTATGGACTCCCAAACACAGATCCACATACATCAAGGGGAACCACATTCATATCTACTTCATCAATAAAATCAAAACTAATAGCAAATCTAATTTTGCATTGTTTTGTTACCTTCAGCTCTTCATCCTTATTTACCCATCCCAATGGGAATGGGTTTGGATGATCATGAACTCCCAGCCCCAACTTCTTGACAAACTCTTATGCAATGAGATTCGCCTACGATCCTGAGTCAAACAAAGCATCAATCTTTGTCTTCTTAACCTGTATCTTTATATGTAATAGTTTGATCATTTCTTTCTCATCCGGCTGCTGAAGGCTACTCAGATTCACCTCCTTTTGTACTAGTGTACAAACAATCTTCTCATTCACATCTGAGTTGCTTTCAACTTGGTTGCTTGAATCATTGGCCACAAGATTCTTCTTTTTATTATCTTTCTTCTTGTTCTTCAGGTTTAGCTCTGGATACAACTTCCAGCACTTCTCCTTTGTATGGCCATCAATGTTGCAGTGGTTGTCAGGACCTTTGCACTAGTGTGTTTTGGTTGTCATATTTTTATCTTTTCCCCCTTTTTGCTTCTTCTTCCCTTCCTTAGAAGCTTCATGTTGCTCAAACTGTTATGATCCACTTGATTGCGCTCTTTTTAGGCCTATGTTCTTTAGGTATTGTGCCTATACACAAGCCTCATCCACCGATTTGGTCTTGAACAACATCACTTGCTCACGTAAATGGTGGTGCAAACCCTCCAAATACTTGAGGAGTGCATATGGTTATTTGGAGAGATACCCAACATTATAGCCATCTTTCTAAATTTTGTGTTGTACTCCTGCACGCTTTGGCCTGACTTTTGCCTGAAGTAATGACACCGGATCCATTGGTCCTCCACGTACCCAATGGGATAAAATTGCCACTTAATGAGGGTTTTTAAATCCTCCCACTTAGTCACTGGAGGTTCTCCCTCCAAACTTAAGGTTTTCGTGTGGCTCTCCCACCAAATCATTGCATGGCCCTCTAATTTTAACCTCATGAATGAGATATTTTTCCCTTCCTTGATCTTATGGATGCTTAAATAAACTTCCAGTTGCTGCAACCAGTGGTTCATCTTCAGAGCATCGATCTTGCCATGGTACAACTTGATATCAACTTTTGCTTCCATTTTGAATAGGTATTGACTCACAACACTTGAACTGGGTTGAGCTTTTCCAGGTTCTTTCTTCGGCTGGTTCTTTGTGTCTTCCTGATATCCCGATCCATCTTCTAATTTTTTGCTACATTTGAACCCCCATCTTCTCCATGTTCACCTTTAGAACCATATGCCCTTAACACTGAATGAATGAAAGCGCTTCAAAGGGAGAGCTATTAACCCAAGCAAAGAGAATAACATGGCATGGCGCTGGTTGGCATCCAAATATCCCCAACTTATTACTTAGGGTCGCCATTAGGAGGTTTACATTTCCGTTTATATCTGTGACTTGTTGTTCGAGCCGCCAAAACCTCATCTCTGCAGGATCACGAGGTTCATTTACAAATTTGTTAGCCATGATTAGGGTTTTACAATTTTCGACCCTGCTAACCTAGATCCCCTGCAAATATCCACAAATACCCAAAGAAACATACTCTTATACCAAATTATCTATAAAATATCATGGATATTCCACTTGTCAGTTTGTCACAACAAATCTAATAAAATATATTAAAATATTGAAATTTTACACTATTACAATTTACTAAACTTTAAGATCTGTGGATTTAACTGTAGTTAGTGCATGTATGTGAATATAAATTATGAAGAAAAGTATAGAGCTACAAAATAAGCTCACACACACATAAGACACAAGATATGCTCTTTGGGAAACCCTTTCGGGAGAAAACCCAGCTGGAAGGTGAGGTCGCTTCACTCTCTTTCTCTGTTTGGGAATATGGTTGCAGGTGCAAAGAAGCAATGCCTGTGGCCCGTGGGCTGCTACAGTGCATATATCCTCTAAGTGTGCTCTACCTCCTATCTCTCCTCGCTATCTTTGCTCATCTATGGAACAAAATGCTCTTGAAAGAATGGAATGCCTTTTCCTCCTAGTGGTCCGATTATAACACAGCCCGATAGCCTACTAGTGGTTAAGTTTGATTACATCAACTCTTAACTATAGTTACAAATAGAATCTTATAGAGTCTTTTACATCACAAACACGTGTCTAGCCCCTTTTCCATGAAGAATGGGGGCTGACACAACATCCTCCTGAACTACAGGTGTGAAAACAGGAAGGTCAACTTTTGAGTGGCATAAATTTTGCATACAAACTCTGATTGACGTGCTTCTTGCATTGTTGGAAAGGTCTCTATGTGTAGAATAAAATGAAAAATTTTGTTTCATGCCTCAAAATGCTACCAGAAGGTTTCAGACCTCGTTTCACCAAATTGGGTTCAACTGATAAAAACGGTTCCGTGCACTGATTCCTCCACTTTTTCCACTCCAAATGCATCGAGATGGATGACAAACAATATAATGATCCAATTCGGATCAATCTAAGCATTAATTATTCATAAATATCCTTTTGGTTCTAATTGAGGACAAGGTATTGTTTATTTCGAAGAAGGACAAATACCCCACGAGCTTTATTTTTTTTATTTAATTCAACTTTCTTTGTTTTTTTCTATGAAAAGCAATGTCTAATCCTTCTTCTTTTTTTGTTTAATTTGAATTTTCTTTCTTTTCCTTATAGGTAAACCAATTTTGTTTATGGTGCACCTAACTTGAATGGTGTTGTTTATTCATTGTAGCTTCTACTTGCTTGAAGTGCTTTTAGCAAACAATAGCATGTGATTATGGTTTGTTTATCGAGATTGTGACTAGTGTTGTTTATTCACTATACTTTGATGAAAGAAATAACTAGAGCTTTGGTCATGGGACAACTATTTAATCAACAAGATGTAGAGGAAGACCCACGAGTAAACCTTGGCTCCTAAACCAAACCTCATCAACCACATACTACTCTTTCAATTAGGCATTATTCGTAGTGATCTAGTCTAAACATAACAAACTAGGTTGTTTATACCTCGCTTTCACTTTTTATAAGATCGGGTTTTCCATAGTGTTCAATAAAGATGAAGGAGCATCGATGATTCATTGCAGGTAGTAGTCATTGGCAGGAGCACATGTTGTTCCTCCCCCAATTTTACCATGCTTTTGTTGCCTATACCCTGTAGCCAAATAATTACAATTTCTTTATGGGGCAACAAATGTCCTTTCAGGCTTGGGCGAAATTGGACCGTTTTGACATGGGGCTAGTTGATGATGTAGTGTGGCTCCATGCATAGCAGAAAAAAGGTTACATTTAGAGGTTGTTCATCTTGTAGCGGCCAATTATGCTTTCCCCTATGAGTTACCTTGTTTCAATTGGCAATACTTATCAAATGCCGAATGTAGTATTGACATTGAAGGGTATTGGAATGGTAAAGGGATCTTGATTCTTTTGATTACTTTCATTTTTGAATCCCCAGTGGAATTGGCATTCCCTCTCCTCTCCTCTCCTCATAGTTTTCAATTTAATATACAAGTAATAGCAAAACTATTATTAAATACATTGAAAGAAAGAATGACTTTTGAATATATTACATTCTCGCTTATGTAATTTTATGGCTATACTTACCTTCAAATGGATAACTTATTTTAAATTATATTACTTTAAAATAAATAACATTAAAATATTATTGTGAATTCATTACATTTTTTTCCTAAAAAACCATAATTGTATTCATTCAAAATAAAATTACATTCAACATATACGTTACCAAATGCGTATTCTTGAGGATCCACCTAGATCCCCCTATAGCTTGAGAACAAAAACATATATGTCTTTTCCAATAAGTGTCAAGTACATGTCTGAATTTTTACATAATTTATTTGAGGAAAAAACCTCCCAAACAAAATGATAAAAGAAATGATCATGGGATATTTTGAATATCCAAAACAACCTATCATTCTTACAAAAAAATTATGTAGTAGAGTTCCAAAAAATTAGGAACAGGTTTTAAACAAAAAATTCAGGAAGATCCTCATCCATTAAGAGATGATGATAAAATTGTAAGTGTTCCTCCCCTATGCACTTCGTGATGTTTCAGGGCCCTCGAACCATGTCCAAACATTCTTTAGATAGACAATCTGCCACACCATTCCGCTCTCTAAAAATGTGGTTGCAAATGAAATAGGTAAAATAGTTTTTTATCCTCAAAATATCATTTAAAATATTAGGAATAAGAAGTAAGTTTTGACACAATTTTTGTTCTTTGACCCGTTTGATGACTAACAAAGAATCCTCGAAGACTTGAATCTGGTCACATCCCTTACCTTTTGCAAAAACCACCAATGCTTTGAGTGTTAAGAGCTCTGCATAATTGTTGGTTCCCTTACCAAAACCAATCTTGGCATGAAAGAAGTGGGTCGAGGAAAGAAAGAGGACAAAAACCCCTCCACTTTTGAGAGCACCCCCTTGGGATGCCCCATCGAAATATGCCCAATGAAAGATTGATTGGGATTCTCAACAACAACTTAACAAGGACGTTTTTTAATTTGTGGTTGTGGGAAAAAAGTGAGTATTGATAAACCTTCTACAAAAAAAAAATTCTGAATGAGGGAAGGCATCTTGAAAGATGCATTTGACATGCCAACAAAATACCCCGAGAAATGATCAAAGGTGAAGTTTTATATGAAATAGTGTTGGGATTTTGAAACCAATGCCTCCAACACTCTTCCAGATTTGTGCTTGCCCAAGAACAAGCATTCCCCAAAGAAGTTTTACATATATTCCGTACCTATACAATATAAGCACATTCCATAAAAAGATGTTCAATGTTTTCTTCATTATATCTGCATAAATAACACGAAACATGTCCAATATTAAATCCCTTTTGCGTTGTGTCCCAGATGGGTACCTTAGTACGCATAATACACCACATAAACATTCTTGCCTTTAATGGAAATTTTATTTTCCAAATGTTTTTCCAAGACCAAGCTAGTTCATGTTGTTGGATCTCCAAGCTAAGATGAAATTACCTCAAATTTGGCATGTAAGTTCTAGAGGGAGAATGTACCAATACTAATTCATCATCAACTTTAGTTAGATGAACATGAGATAACTGAAGTGTTATCAAGAATCTTTTCCATTCTACTTTCTGCTCACCTTCCATCCCCAAGGACCTTGTTGACATCTAACCCTCCTGCCATAAAGTTGTAGTGCAGGGGTGGACAATTTGGTTGAGCCTAGAGAAACCTCTATCCCGAAGCAAGTTAAAGTGTGACTGAGATATTCTGAATGAATCCCTGTAGCCAATCTAAGGATCTACACCAATTTAGACTTTTTGCCCATCTCCCACTTTCCAAGCCATACTTGAGTTAATGAGCTCAGAGAAATTTAAAACAACCCTCCACACTATAGAATATTCAGTCAAGGTTTGACTTTAAGGCAAATCCATTCCTCCAGAGTAAAAGGGGCTTTGTATTTTGTAATGACCACTTGAGTCCATAAATTGTCTGAGGAGATTAATCGCTAATTGCATTTGGTTGCCAAAGCTTATGAGAAAAATAAAATAATTTTCAGGCCCTTACTACCTCCAGGCTTTGGCCAAGAAATACATTGTCATTTGACCCATAGAACCACAAAATGATCCTTTTGGACAACCCACAAAAAAAAGAAATAGAGTCTTCTTACTTTTTCTAAGGTATCCTTAGAAATCCATGCTAGAGACATTCAATATACTATAATTGTCTCCACACAAATTTCACAAGGACTGAATGCCCCGCCCTAGAAATCCACATGAAGATCCAACTTTTAGGCCTTTTGTTTAGTTTCACCAAGAGCTAGCTCCAATCTGCATTTGTGTAATCATTGGGTTTCAAATAGAAACTTGGGTATTTTAGGCCTTCTTCAAACCCTCTCGTTTCAAAAGGGAATGATCTTCTAAGATGCATCATCTCCTCATGCCCTAGATTTTGGTTGGAAATAGTGAGTTTCAACAAGACCTTGAAATATATTTACTCCATGTAACTCACCTCGATCTTTGGCAACAAATAGTAATTGACTAAGGCCTTATGAGAAGAAATAGGAGTGGAGATAAGGGCAACCCTATCTCACTCCTCTTTGGGAATGAAAAAATGGTGATGTCAAACCATTGATCAACACTACAAATGAAGCAGATTGATTACATGCCATGATCTAGTTGACAAAAGCATGCATAAACCCAATCTCAGTGAGAATACATCAAAGATAAAACCAGTTGACCATGCCGAATGATTTAGAAAGGTCAATTTTAAGAATTGTCGATTTCAATTTGTAATTTTTTATACTATGCAATCCTTCTTGAGCTACCCTAATAGCTTCATGTATTTGCCTCCCTTCCAAAAAAACCAAATTGTTCCTTTCAGATAGACCTTGAAAGAAATGTCTTGATTCTTCAAGCAATAACTTTTGTTATAACCTTATAAATGTTGTTACATAAAGAAATGGGTTGAAAATATTCAAAACACTGAGGGTTATTCGGCTTGGGGATAAATGCAATAAAATAGGACTTGAAGGCAACCAAAATTATTTCATTTTCTTTGGACTCATTCACCACTCAAATAATATCAACCCCAATCATCTCGAACAAAGCCGTAAAAGCTTCAACCACCCACCCATATAGACTAAGACTTTTGTCCTTCTGAAAAGTGGAAAGGACCTATTTTAGTTCATCCAAAGAGACCTCATCTAACAAAGAATCTTGATCCTCCTCACTTACATATCCATGGAATAATTATACTACTTGGAGCATTTCCATTATTAGATTTTCGTCAACCTCCCTAAACAATATTTGAAAATGTGTCTTCCCCATATCTGCAAGTCCTTCAAATGAGGAGACCTCTCTGCCTTATGGATCCCTCATGCTCCAAGTGGAATTTTCCAATTTTCGCCCTTTGGCATAGGCATGAAAAAACTTTGTATTTTCATCCCTGCATTCCAGCCATATTGCTCTACTTTTGAGTCACTAAGTTGCTTCCCTAGACTCCAATATCCCTCCTTTTCTTAAGAGAGAGCAAAGATTCCTTTGAATCATTTGTGGTAAAACCCTCCTCCCCCTCCTTAGATAGAACTCAGAGTTCATGTTCCACTTTCAGGAGATATTCTGCCTCTCTCTCCCTCTTATGATGAGCCCAAACCTTAAGGTGTGCTTTTATGTTCCTTAAATTTTGTTCAAATTGAGAATCCATAGAAAGATCGACTGAAGGATCAAAGGATTTCCAGTGTTCTTTCACTAGAGAGAAAAACTCCTCTTCTTTCAGCCAAGAGGAGTTCAATTGAAAGGAATTCACAAGTTTTTTTACTCCTCCTTTTATGCCCATAAGTATAGGTAAGTGATATGATTCACCTTTGTCCCCAATCCATTGGTAGACTAGATTGAGCCTATCCACCAAAGATTATGCCATATGAAAATGATCTCTTTTGGCCACTCTTTCTAATCCAATCCTACGATTTCTCTAAGTAGGTGTGATCTTTGCAGGTTCCATATCAAGTAGCTTCTTTGCAGCCAAGTTATAAATAAAATAACTAGAAAGGGAGTTAGGCATAGCCCTAAGTCCCCATGACTCTAACTCTCCCAAAGAAAAATTTAAGTCCCCCCCAATATTCAAAGAATCTTTGAAGATGAAGGGATTTGTAAAGAAAGAGTCCCATAATAGCTTGCGATCAAAATTTGGCCCATTAACATTTACTACAGAAAAATAAATATCCAACATAGAGGAAAATAACTTTAGCCCTAGACTAGAGCAAATACTCTAGCAATTAAGAGGTTTTAACCGATGTGAATGCCACCCATAACCAAGCCACTAGAATGCCCATGAGAATTTAGGACCTAAATAAAGATTCTAGTAGACGAACAACATCTATACTTTCACCCAACATTTCTTGCAATATCATAATTTATGGATTGTAATTGAGAACTAGTCTCTTAATGGCAAGTTTTTTAGAGGAGCTTGCCAATTCTCTCCAGTTAAAAGAAAAAACTTTCATTGGGAAACTCCTCCCTATGCAACCATTTCTCTAAGAACCCCATTAATAGATTGTTGTCTCCCAGTTTCTAGTCAAATTAAGCCTTCTATTTGGCCTTAGAGAGGTGAGATTTTTGGCCTCTGCCCTTTTTAACCCCATAGTTTAAATAAATATTCTCAAGATCCCCCGAAAATCCCCTTGGCTAAGTTAAGATTTGTTTGTTGTGGAGATTATGTAGGATAAGAATTTCAGACAAATCATTAGAGAGGGCTCGATAAACTGAGACTAAAGGAGAAGAGGGACTACCAACTTGCATAGGAAACTTGAGGCAAACTAAGGGATGTGATCGAAGAACAAGAGTCTAGAGATAAGCCACACAAAGAAAGTGAAACCCAATAGTTTCCAAGTTCAGAAAAAGAATCGACAAGAGAAGAAATAGGGGAACAAGAGAAAGATGTACCAAGGGAAGAGAACATAATATTCCCTAAAGTATCTTCTTAAAGTGGGTTTCCCTCTTCATTCCCATGCACAATTCCCTTTGTGTGCTTAAATGGAGCCTGACGAGAGGCAATCACTCTAGTAGGATGCTCCTTAGGAAGAAGGGGAGGAGCAGATGTCAGTTGAGAAAACTGAGGAACATAAGGATGTTGAGTAGCAGAAGACTAATTTTGAGACAAGTATTTTAAGGCCTTCTTCTTCATAAGAGGGAAATTACCAAATTTCATAGAATGACCATATTTGTGACACCTTCGGTAGCGAAAAGGAAGCCCCTCATAGTCCAATGGTCGAGGACTAATTCTACCTTCTTCCATATCAAGATATTATGATAACCCTTCCCTTAAGTTGATATTTACCAACACCCTAGCCACTGATTTTTGTTTTTGTTTTGTTTTTGTTTTGTTTTGTTTTGTTTTGTTTTTTGTTTTTTTTTTTTTTTTCTTCTGTAAATAAGAAAAATATGCATCCAAATATGAGCCCAGATTATTTCCCACATCCTGGAAAATCTTTGGCTTCCACAAATTCGGGGGAAAACAAAGTGGATGAACTCATATAGGGACCACATCTGGTTGTTCTCGATTCACATCGAAAAGAGGGGACCAAAACTTAAAAACAACTTGTGCGAAGTATATATTCCAGACACATCGTGAGATTTTAGAGCTTCCTTGTGGGAGTGAAAATAATTTTGGATCCAACTCTTTGAAAGAAGGAAAATCCTAAGTGAATTTGAAACAAGGGGACTTACTTCTGTAGCCATTCAATCCTCCATTGTCTTTATGTTGAATTTCCTACCTCGTGTCCTTCCAACCAATGTATTATACGCCATTTTTGCTACCTGGTGCATCCTCACATCCATCCCTAAACCCAACTTTAACTTTGCAAAGGGTTCTTTCCTTTTTATAGCCCTATACCCTAATTTGGATCCTAAGTCTGTGGGGTGTTTAAATCCTCAACAATTGGTTCTTCCTACCCTCGACCTCTGACTCTTGAACCTCTGATAACCTGTGCCTTGATACCAGTAGCATTTGGGGAGAGGAGTTAGGAAAGGGACTTTAAATTGACTGAAAACAACTAGTATCCACCTGACTAGAACCAATCAGATAAGACACAAAATGTGAGGGTAGAAAAAGTTCTCCAATAAAATTGAAGACCCAACTCTAGTTCAACCTTGAAGCTTATGCAGGAAAGGGACATTTACCTTGGTTAAATTAATTTGACCCGACCCTAGAGAAGTTTGCAAGTCACCAGAAAGTGACGAAATAATAGGGGAAAACAATAAAATACTATCTAGAAAACCTTCATCACTTACCTAACAAGTTGGAGGAACAAAAATGATTTCCAAAGGCCATGATAAAGGGGAAACTAACTCGACTGACCGCTAACCCATGGACCATGCCTCCACCATGGAAATGTCTTTAGGTGACACAAAATGCCAATCCAATCCCCCATGAGTTTGATCCCTACCAACCCTAGAGTCTTTGAGTGCAATTATATTGCCAAAAATAGGATTGCCTGCAATGCTAATTGTATCATAGTCAAACTCTTCTTCCTCAGCCATGATAAATCCTTTGTGAACATTGTCAGATCAACTACTAGTAGGACCCATACTTCTTGACTGCTTCACGGAAGAAAAAAAAACGTATTATCTGAGGAAAATCTCTATTATCCGCTTCAAACCATAGCCATCTCCCCATTGTGAATTCATTACATACAATAACATATCATTATATTAATTAATACATTATATAAAATGCTATTATTAATTCATTACATACTAAAACAACTATGATCCTCATGTCCATTATATGATATCACACAATTGCACTAAAGGTGACTTTTAGCCTTTATAAATCCTAACCATGCACATGCTATGAATGTCTCTATTAAACAAAGATACCATAAATTCAAAATATTAATCATTACTTAAAAGCTTAGATTGAAATATTAATTTTTACTTAAAAGATAAGATTAAAATACTAATCTTTACTTAAAAGATCATATTAGAATACTAATCTTTACTTAAAAGATTAGATTAAAAAAGCAAGGCATGCATGCCACTGTGGCCTTTTTTAGGTAGTTCTGTGCAACGGACCCCAAATTCTATGCCACTTTTTCAAGGTCAAGACTCAGGCCACTGCCCATAACTTTATGAAACTTCCAGAAAAGATAATTAACACTAAGATAATGTTACTCATGCAAACACTTGATCAAGGAATTTATCTGACCCCTACTAGCCATAATAGGCATTTCGTCAAACGTATCGTAAACATGAAATCTATAGGTCATAACAACAAATCTAAACATATGAGTCTCATACTTACCTGAGAATCGTCAAGGAGGATTGATATCTCCTCCCAATAGCTGCACTGTTGTCCATTAGTTCATTCATTCATTATTATTTCATATACTAACCAAAACATGACGAGAGACATACATGAATATTATCATAAAACATGCTCATAACCAACAAATAACCAGCGATATATTGTTGGCTTATTGGGCCCTGACCCAGGTTCGAAAGAGTTTTTATCCAAACAAATCCCGTACTACCGGCCCTTTCGGTAACAATCTGCGGAGTGCGGGCTGGAGTCTCACCCGAGGCAGTATGGGAGGGTGCTGGAACCAGGTTTCCGCGCCCTAGGGATGTCTTGATGAGGACTGGAGAATTCGCAACCCAATCTACGCACTTCTGCTATTCCGCGTAGCAGTCTGGACTTCGCGAAGATCCTTGAAGGGGAGTTTCTTAGATCCTTAGTCTTATTACTATTATTATAGATATGATCTATTCTTTAAGGTCTTTAAGCAAACATGTAACAATTAAACCCAATGCGCGCAATAATAATTTAAATATACTTCATAAAACCATAACATAAGCATAAACCTTTAGATCAGCGATCAGATACACAATATTTCAGAAACACTTATCTTTATTGATATTTCGTTCAGTACATTCCACTTTCCGCCTTGCGCACTCAATTGCAGGGGTCTGCGCACACAGCTGCAGACTCTACCAGGCCTCTGCGCACATAGCTGCAGAGCCCCTTCTACCCTCTACTACCCTCAACTCAGACTTAGAGACTCAGAGCTCTTTCACTTTCACAAACCCATAGACTTTAGAACTTTAATCAAGCCACTATCAAGAACTAATTTCTAAACCTAGATCCTTACCCTATTTATATATTTCCATGGTCCATGGACCATGGGCAAGTCGACACATCCTAGATTAATCTATAATATTTTAGGGCGGACTACCCTTAGACTTTACCCCTTATATTTCGTGCTCTATGCACTTCCCGAAGCTTTTACCATACTTTTACCCAAAATTGCGGGCCCGTTACACGGGGGATCCACTGCCCAATAGGCCCCCAACACAATCATCGTGACTCGTCCCGAGTCACTCGGATAGTATGGTGATCTTTACGCGGAGGTTATTCAACAACTTTTGTGCTTCGCTTACTCATGCAACACATTCTTCTGTCAACTGCTGTATTTGTTGTGCATGAGCCTCTAACACCTCATTATTAGCTTCACTTACTTCCCTGAGTTCATATCCTGCCTGCATGTGGGCTAGCTTTTCCTCAATGCTGGCGATGACTGCGAATGCCTCATAAAGCCACGACTAGATGCGTTATTTAAGGAGCGCTTCTTTCTGACGAGTAGCGTCGACCTGTGCCTTGAGTGCCTGGGCCTCCCTCATCTTGGCCAATCCTTAAGTAACAACATCTGTCGGCGCAGTCCCCCGACATTATCATAGGCCTGCTGCAACTCTCATGCTTCAGTTTCTACCTGTTGTAGCTCTGGGTCTTCCTGCAGTGATGTGAGTGTAATAAGGGACTGATCCAACAACCCCGTGCAATCTTGTATAACATGCTCCATTGTTGCCAATCCTTCCCGAAGGGTGTGGTGGCGTTGCTCTCTGACTTCCGGTGGTGTAGTGGGCTGTGCATTAAGTCTTAGCTTTACGATCTGCAAGTTCAATTCCCACTGAATTTTGGCAGCCTCCTCTTGAGCCTTACGGAATCCTGTGGCTATATGATGAATCTTTTCGGCTACTAGGAGTTCCGTTGGCATAGCTAGCTCTGGTACACTGCTGCAAATGTCTGCCATGACCTGCTCCCATTCTTGGTTGCGTGCGGCCAAGTCATCGCACTGGACACTGACTTGGTCCAGATTTCCCTTTTTCTCCATCAATACCTGGAGGGCGCAGCTTTCCCTGGCGGGGATCTCAGCTGTTACCCCATCCTGTAGCTGGTATAGGGTTTCTCGTGGAAGAATAGACAAATTCAACCCCCAACTGCTCACGTTAACTTCGGCCTCTGTTATGACGGCACCTGTTGGTAATCCTAAGGTATTTGTTGTGTGGGCGCGCACCATCTATTCTGTTGCGAGTGTATTGTCTACGAGGTGCAGGATCATCCCTCCTGGGGGTCGCACCTGTAACACCTACAGCTGTGCGCTGAGCGCCCACAACACAGTTGTTTACTCGGTCATCAACTTTTACAGAGCACTCATAGTGATATCATGCGCTGGTTCCTTATTGGCAAGGAGATCTCCCTCCAAAGTCCTTGTTGTCTTCGTCTTTTTGTGTGCTGGTGGTTGTTCTTGGACACGCGGTCTCTTAAGTTGAGTTGAGGTTGTAGTCAAGTCCATGCGTTCCTGTGTCTCCACTTCCCCTTGTATATCTTGTTCCGGGATATTTCCTCCTCAATCTCTTCAACGGGCATCATGATAGTTTCTGTTGTTGCCTCCCGTTGTGTGGGTGCTTCCTTTTTGTTGCTCGTTCTTTCCACCAACTATTGCATGCGTAGCTTGAGTTCTTTCTTCCACTTCTGAGTCACAATCCTTTATAATTCAGCCAAGTCTGGAGCGCGCCATTACGGGGGCCATATTGTCATTGCCTCAAAAATTGCATCGTCTGTTGCATTGAATGGAAGCTTTACCCATGCTCGAGTAGGATCCTTCCGCGCTTGAATATACAGGTTATGCATATCCGCCTTGAACTCAGTCGTACTTTGCTATCGGTTGTATATTTTCGGAGATAACTGCGGCTTGAGATTGATCCGTGCCTGTATACTTGCCTCCATGAATATCCAAAACACCTTAATCTCACGAATCCTCGTGGCATCTTTCGTAGCCTAGAGTGAATTATACCGCACAGCCTCAGGTAGGTCTTTCGCAATGTCAGGAAACTGAATACCCTTCGACAGATCTCCTGCAACCAGTAAGATTGTTAGGAGCAACCATGCGTAACAAAAAGTTTTACCTTGCTCCTGGGCTTCTCGACAGTTTGTTAAAAATTCATCACAAAGAAACTGTGCCCAATTGAACTAAACTCCTTTTGTGCATTGCTCCTCGAGCGCAATGACAAAGGTTGTTACCTCATCTGGACGACATCTCCTCATGAGTTTACCAGCTAGTAACTGGGTGGTGAGGCGCACCCCTCGATCCTTGATGCTTGCTATTACATACCATCGCTTTCGCTTTTCCAGCTTGTAGTTAACTTTCATGGCTTCAGCGAGGCCCACATTGCTACTCGTTCTGGTTATATCTGCAAGATTGTTTCCCTTAGTAGGCAGCTGGGAGATTCGGTGTATAAGATTAGCCACGATGGGAATTGGTTCCTCCAACAAGAGAAACCCATCATGTATGAGACATAGTAATTGTCGGATAACAAAAATTGTGATGGCTGCACAGTGATAGTGGGGTATCCACCTTAGATTGAGTAATCCCGCCTTCACCACACCCCGTACCCACTTCTGCTACAATAATTTTTCCTCGGCCAACTGGGGAAACTTCTCGCTGTCTGTGAGATCCCAATCTTCAAATTTAATATTCGGTATCTGACCCATCGACAGACCATCAAACCTTATTTCATCCGAAAGAAGCGGGGTCTGAAGCGTACTCTTCGTGGCTTCCATGTCCTTCGAAATCTTGGTCGTTCCTTTCCACGGAGAGATATATGGTGGTAGTATTATCGCTGAAGGTACTTGGGGAACATTTTCCTCTTCCTCATCCCATGCTTCAATTTGAGCAATCAGAGCTAGTAGATCTTCCTTGTCCTCCTCGAGTTCCGTAGTGATGGCCTTACCCTTTTCTGTCATTGACAACTTACTAAGTCGCGGTGATGCCCGGACTAGCCCCATAACTTGTTTATCTTTCCGAGGTCGCAGCGTATGTGGGGATTTTGGAATCTATGGGGCAGCGGCCGCCTCTCTCGGCTCTTCCTGGGTCAGATAGGGTTCCTCCGCGAACCTGGCTTTGGTTCTAGACATCATTTTTATCCTAGCTTCTCTCAGATGCATGGGTGGTCAGTTAGTGGTTTTATAAGATCGTGTGAATTCAAAATTTACCCTTGCCACCACTTTGGAGTCATTAACATCTTCTTGGCAGCAGATCTTTTCATATCTAATTCTGAATGCTTGTCTTAATGGCCCGTCGCCCGCTCCTCTCGACTGTAAATCAAACTTCTTGTCATGAATAGTGTTGTCAATGGTCACCTCCCAGCCTCTCCACGCAAGAGCGCAACCCCTTATTCATGACCTCAATCCAGATGACCTACTGGTTCTGCACAGAACGTCTCTTTTGCACAACTTGCGTGCAAACTTATTTATAGTCACACACCTTCTTCCAACTGCTTGAAGCGCAGAGACTGGGCCTCCTACGGATAGTTAGGTGGTCGCACCCCCTGTGCGAGGCTTCCACTTCCCTGCTAGCCCGGGCTACAAGCACCCTTCGTGTACCATTACATGTAGTAGCGCGTCGCATTCTGTACTCCTCCATTCAGTAGGGTGTGGTTGCAACCATGATAGTAGGGTCAAAGTTCGTTCTAGTATCATAGGAGAGCCAACCAGGTCTGGTCCCCTTATTCTCATATTCGCGCAGCCGTTGGTGCGACTCCACTTTTTATTTTGCTAATTTCCTCGTCCAACCTCGCATTTTTCCACCTCAACCTTGCCCATTCCTTATCATGTCCACAAAGTCTCAAGCTGTTGCACCAAATAGCTTCATGCAATTGCCAAATTTCTTTGCCCAGGTTAGTTCGAACTACAGGGGCAGTGTGTGGGGAAAATTTCTCCACCTTCCTGGTTTCATCCAATCTGGGCGCGAATACGGTCATCTTCACACGCTTTGTCTTGTTTATGGTTCGATATGCCCATCGAACCTTGGGTATGCGCAAATTTAGATGAGGCGGTAGTTGCGCAGCACACAACTGCATCCTTCGTCGTAAGTGGGTGCCCAAATTGCTCCCTCCTGGCTGGCCAGACTAAATTCGACACCATGGGCCCCCAACTCGTACATGTAGCCGCCTTTTATGTTCACGCTTATTCCATCTAATCTTCCAAGGTGCTTTCCATCCTTGTGTGGTTGTTGTGCTCAACACCTATTCCTATGCATTGTCCTGCTTCTGCTCCATAATCGAAGTTCCCCAGCAGTCTACAAATTCCTCCTCATCTGTTGCACCATCACTTGCTGGTAGCGTCCTTACTTTGGTTATCACATGCCGCAGTGATCTGATCATCATATTGCAATTTAGTGTTGTTACCTCATGCAATCGATTCTGCCAACGCTCTACTTCTTCATCTGAATCTGACATACAGGAACTGTCGCATTCCCATGAGAGTCTTCCATCCACTGTTGGATTCACTCGACCCTGGTCTTGCGCCGTTATCTGGTAGATGCAATCTAGTTCATCATCACTGTCCTCATCGTACACCGGTTCAGTGTAGTGTGCTCCCTCAGCTAGATCCAGCAGCACAATTACACGTAGCGAATTTTTCTCGAAAATCATTTTTTGCTTCTTCAAGTTGATAATTCCATTCATATCCATTGCCCAATCTATTCCAAGTATTGCAGGGTAAGGGTTACTGTCATCCACGATTTCTATTACCTCGAAATCTGTCTGTGTGCTCGCACCATCAATATCCATTGTTACTCCTTGTAGTCTCCCCATGGGAACATTCTTTTGTTGATTTGTGATCCTCAACTGAATAGGAGACCACTGTAACGCGGGTCGACCCATTCATTCATAGGTCTATTTTGGTAACACATTTGCGTCAAAACCTAAGTCAAGGACTACCTGATCCATCTCATATTCACCAATTTGCACTGTCAGCTGCATTTCCCTCCCTGTATGCAAAGTATGCTTTCCCATCTTTCGAATTACGTGCGACTCCCCTGGTCCTGCGCACTTAGTGATCAACTCTTGGAGTCCTTGAACTGCCTCATTATCCTGCAGCAGCTTCATGCAAGTCTCTAAAAAGGTAGTAATCATAGACAGATCCACTCCCGGTTCCGATTGCTTCTTACTACCTAAGGTAGAGACTCTGCAAAGCTCTTCGTATCTTCCATATCTATTTCCTTCGCGCGTCTCGAGTCAAGTTCAAGCGCCTTTGCAGGAGTCTTGCGGACCCATATGTCGTCCCCAGGTTGCTTTTGCCTATCCCCCTCTGTATTCGTGCCACTTCTAAGCACCATATTCACATTGGGGTCTTCTTCGCATGGTTCTGATCTCATCATCTGGACATTTTGAGTTGGAGCACGCTGTAGTACCCCCTTCTCACACATCTGTGCGATCAACATCGAACAATCTACAGCTTCATGATCAAACTGATAGCAGTATGGGCAACTTACTCTGGTTGGATTCGTACAGTCGCACGCGTAGTGCCCAGGTCCTCCACAGTTGTAGCAGATTAACTGTCTGCGCCCTCATCCTGGTCCCATCCCTCCTCGTCCTCGACCTCGCCCTTGGAAGCCACCCCGCGCTATTGTTGCAGCTGGGTCGGGGCCTCGAATTTCCATCTGCACTCGATAGGCTGGAGTCTTATCCATCATTAGTTCATAGCTTCGACATGTCCACTCATCGTGACCCACTGATCTACAAAAATTACAATACAGTTGCTGCAACGTCTGGGTATACTTCTGCAACAGGTGACAGTTGTCTGTCGCGTACTTCCCTCCTACTTGACATATCGCGCACCAGAGAGCAACAGACGCACTCGGACCTACCTGTGATTCCAATCTCAATGGCATCAATCCCCCTCCTGCCAAATAGTTCGTGAATACAGGACAATGATCCTTATCGTGCCCCTGGCCCTTACACTTTATACACCACACTTGTTCTCGCGCCTCTAACTGGGGCACCCTATCTTTCTTCAGACTCTGCATATCTAAACATAGATTTTGCAGTTGCGCATGGATTTGTTGAACTCCCAACCCAGGATCTTGAATTGGTGTTTCATGCAACCTCATCGCTATCTCTAATGCTTCGGCCTGGGTCAAGATCTTCTGTTGTGACAACGCCGTCCTTAGGTGCGGTGTCAGGGATGCCACAAACCAGGCGTAGTGCTGCACATCCGAAAGCGTCATATTTTCCTCGCGGATCATACTTTTTAGGCGCTGGTCTAGATCCCATGGTGTCTCACTTGGAAGCATCACAATTTCCTTAAATCAAATGATCGACTAGGTTTATGATCTTGGTCGACTAAACTATTTATTTAACGCATCCCGGATCTTCACTATTCTAGCATTTGGATGATCGTTGGAATGCTTAATATACCACGTCAATGTGCGATCCTGCAGCGCGCTCACCAAAATAGCCTTTTTAATGTTATCGTCTATAACGCCTTGGGCTTCCCATATTGCCTTTACCACAAACCAAAACTGATCTAGTTCCTCATTTCCTACACCTCTAAACACATGCAACTTGATCGCACTTGCCATTCCAACCCTTGGAGGTGGTGGAGGTGGGGTAGGTGAAGAAGGCGACAATGTGGATGGGGGTGCTAACTGTGGAATGCGCTGCTTTATCAACCGGACTGCACTTCTCGGAGAAAACCCAGCAAGCTCCTCCTCACTTTCCTGCGAAACTAAAATCAGGGGACTGTTCTCTAATCCTTCGATCCCTTGGTAGCCTCTTCCGCTCCACATTACCCTAGACATCAATGGATTCGCATAACTCGTTTTTCACATAACAACATTTTAATCCATGTATTTAATGATTTGATGTACTTACCTCACGGTCCTTTGAGGAAACGTCTTTCAGCTTCGTTGTAGCTGACAGTTGTGTCTATCGCGAATTCAATGATAAACCCTCCTATTATCCGATCCAACCAATGATCTACGGCCCACGCGAGCTTATCTTTAGATGCCTCTAGCCTACGCACTAACTCTGGCGTCCACACTATTGGTTGATCAAGCTTACACCTTCCTGTGTTATTTACTAGCCTCGTGAGCCAATCATATAGTTCTAACGAGAAAGATACAAAGAAGATCTCGTGGATTTCTATGTATATATAACAATCCTGCCACCTCTCCTTAGATGTCTGTGGGTTTTTGTTTTCCTGTACCACAAACTCGTGAAGCTTCTGATCCAACCAATCCTCAATCTCTTTTTCATAGGATTTTAGTGTTCTAACATCAGACATCCATTTAGGTAGATCCCAGTCCCGACAACGGAACCATTTGTTGGCTTATTGGGCCCTGACCCAGGTTCGAAAGAGTTTTTAGCCAAACAAATCTCGTACTACCAGCCCTTTTAGCAACAACCCACGGAGCGCAGACTAGAGTCTCACCCGAGACAGTATGGGAGGGTGTTGGAACTAGGTTTCCGCACCCTAGGGATGTCTTGATGAGGACTGGAGAATTCGCAACCCGATCTACGCACTTCTGCTATTCCGCGTAGCAGTCTTGACTTCACAAAGATCCTTGAAGGGGAGTTTCTTAGATCCTTAGTCTTATTATTATTATTATAGATCTGATCTATTCTTTAAGGTCTTTAAGCAAACATTTAACAATTAAACCTAGTGTGCGCAGTCATAATTTAAATATACTTCATAAAACCATAACATAAGAATAAACCTTAAGATCGACGATCAGATACACAATATTTCAAAAACACTTATCTTTATTGATATTCCGTTCAGTACATTCCACTTTCCGCCCTGCGCACTCAGTTGCAGGGGTCCGCGCACACAGCTGCAGACTCTACCAAGCCTCTGCGCACATAGCTGCAGAGCCCCTTCTACCCTTTACTACCCTCGGCTCAGACTTACAGACTCAGAGCTCTTTCGCTTTCACAAACCCATACACTTTAGATCTTTGATCTAGCCACTATCAAGAACTACTTTCTAAACCTAGATCCTTGCTCTATTTATACATTTCCCGACACATCCTAGATTAATCTATAATATTTTAGGGCGAACTACCCTTCGACTTTACCCCTTACATTTTGCGCTCTACGCACTTCGCAAAGCTTTTACCAAACTTTTACCCAAAATTGCGGGCTTCAGCCCCAAAACCGTTACGCGGGGAATCCAATACCCAACATATATCAATGATGAAACAACTATTAAAGCCACATAATGACAAGCACATTTGCTCATCAAAATACCAAAGGAAAAGGAGCTCTTATTAAAATATGCAAATCCAACCAGTTAAGGGACTTTCACGTACCACCCGACCATAGATTGGGCTGAACCAAATCTCTCTTTGAGCCACTCACCCCCACGCCATTTTCCAAGCGTGAATGTGGGATCTCATGAAACAAAATCAAACAAAACGAAACCAGGGCTTCCAAAGGCCAAACCACCTCAACCCTCATCCAGGGGTTCCACCTCATAGTCGGACATCACTAACCATCACTAGATTAGTCTCTACCCAAGCTGTCAAAGGCTCCAGAGTGTTTTTCCAACTAGGGCTGTAACTCAACCCACCAAGCGCTCCAGAGTGTTTTTCCAACTAGGGCTTCCAGGACTAGTAACTCAACCCACCAAGGGCTCCAAAGTGTTTTTCCAACCAAGGCTTCCAGGACTAGAAATTCAACCTAAGTTGTTACAGGGATTCTAGAGTGTTTGTCCAACCAAGGCTCTAAGAACTATTAACTCAACCCACAACCATAAGGACACATGAGAACCAACAAGAAAACAAAAGGAAAGAAGCCCACAACACCATGACTATCCCGGAAATGGCAAGGTTAGGCAAAACCATTGTCAATCCAAGCAATCCTCCATGCCAATGACATATCATAACCAAGAAATCACATGCATGTCAAAACTAGCAAGGAAATCACACATGCAGTTCGACACCTGTAAGCAAAACCCATTGTAGCTGCTGATCCAATTGTCTTATTGCGCTTCCCTGCTTTTCCTTTGCCTCCTTGCTCCAAATCCCAAGTATGCCACACTCCTCCAGGAGTGCTCCAAAAAAACTCTCTGTGTCCAAGAGTATGAGAGAGAGAAAATAGAAGAGAGAGCTCCAAGCAAAAACTGACAAAAGGTTCTAATTGATCCTCAAAATCGTTTTTATCATTGAGACCTCTAATTTATTCATTTTCCTCCAATTTCCTCCTCACATGCAACCTACGACTTTTCACCTTTCTATTCTCCTATTTTCCTTTATTTTCGTAAATAAATGCCAATTAATGCCTCTTTGCCTTTGCGAATGCCTTTGCTAATTTCCTTAGCCATAATAAACCAAAATGAACACCCACCAGGACGTTTTCCCACCATTCAACTTGGAATACGTGTCCCATGACCTTGGTCTTATATTTTTTACATGGGAATTCAATGAGGGGCTATTACACCAAAGGAAGAGAACACAATATTGTCTGGAGTATTTGCTTGAAGTGGGTTGCCCTCTTCATTCCCATGCACAATTCCCTTTGCATGCTTATATGGACCATGAGGAGAGGTCGTTGCTCTAGTAAGATGCTCCTTAGGAAGAAGGAGAGGAGCGAATCTTGGTTGAAAAAACTGAGAAACGAAAGGATGTTGAGTAGCTGAAAACTGACTTTGAGAGGGGTCTTTTAAGGCCTTCTTCTTCTTAAGAGGAAAATCGCAAAATTTCATAGTATGGCCATATTTGTGACACCTTAGGCAACGAAAAGGAACCCCCTCATAGTCCAATGGTTGAGGACTAATTTTGCCTTCTTCCATATCAAGATATTTAGATAACCCTTCCCTTAAGTCGATATTTACCGACACCCTAGCCATTGATTTGCCTTTTGCATGCAAATAAGAAAAATTTGCTTCCAAATATGAAACCAGATTGTTGCCCATATCTTGGAAAATCTCTAGCTTCCACAAATTTAGGGGAAAACAAAGTAGATGAATCCATACAAGGACCATATTTAATTGTTCCTGATTCACATCGAAAAGAGGGGACCAGAACATAAAAATAACTTGTGTGAAGTCTATATTCCAGACACACTGTGAGATTGCGAGAGCTTCCTCGAGGGAGTGAAAATCATTTTGGATCCAACCCTTTGAAAGAAGGAAAATTTTAAGTGATTTTGAAACAAGGGGGCTTACTTCTGTAGCCATCCAATCCTCCAATGTTTTTATGTTGAATTTCCTACCTTGTGTCCTTCCAACCAGCGTCCTTTACGCCATTGTCACTACCTGATGCATCCTCACATCCACCCCCAACTTTAACTTTGCAGAGGGTTCTTTCCTTTTTATAACCCTATCCTTCTTTTTTCGTGCCCCTTAATTTGGATCCCCAGTTTGTGGGCTGTTTGAATCCTCAACAATTGGTTCTTCCTGCCCTTGGCCTCTAACTCTTGAACATCTAATTGCCTGTGCCTTGATATCAATGGCATTTGGGGAGAGGGGTTAGGAAAGGGACTTGAAACTGATTGAAAACCACCAGACTCCACCTGAATAGAACCAATCCGGTAAGGCACAAAATGTGAGGGTGGAAAAAGTTCTCCAGTAAACCTAACTTTAGTTAAACCTTGACCATTATGCAAGAAAGGGACATTTACCTTGGGTAAATCAAGTTGGCCCAACCGTAGAGAAGTTTGCAAGTCACCATAAAGCGGTGAAACAATAGGGGAAAACCCCCAAAGACTATTTGGAAAACCTCCATCACTTACCTAACAAGGTGGAGGAACAAAAGAGATTTCCAAAGGCCATGATAAAGGGGAAACTAACTTGATCGACCACAAACCTTTGGACCATGCCTCCATCGTGGCAACGTCTCTTAAAGGTACAAAATGCCAATCCAATCCCCCATGAGTTTGATCCCTGCCAGCCCTAGAATCTGTGAGTGTAAGAATATTGGTGAAAATAGGACCACCTTCAATGCTCACTGTATCATAGTCAACCTCTTCTTCCTTAGCCATGTTAACTCCTTCGTGAACGCTGTCGGATCAACTGCTGGTAAACCCACACCGCCTAACTGCTTCAAGGAAAAAAACATACTGTTTGAAGAAAATATCTGCCATCTGCTTCAAACCCTAGCCATCGTCCCATTGTGAATTCATTACATAAAATAACATGTCATTATATTCATTAATACATTATATAAAGTGCAATTATTAATTAATTACATACTAAAACAACTATAATCCTCATGTCCATTATATGCACTTGTTATGACACAATTACACTTAAGGTGACTTTTAACCATTAGAAATCTTAGTCATGCACACCCTATGGATGTTTCTCTATCCAACAAAAATACCATAAATTCAAAATATTAATCATTACTTAAAATATCATATTGAAATACTAATCTCTACTTAAAAGATGAGATTAAAATACTAATATTTACTTAAAAGATTAGATTAAAATATTAATAGTTACTTAAAAGATGAGATTAAAAGATTAATAATTTACTTAAAAAATAGATTAATTTTTACTTTGAAAATTATATTAGGATATTAATTTTAAATTAGATTAATCTTTACTTAAAAGATTAGATTAAAATATTAATCCTTGCTTAAAAGATTAAATTAAAAGATTCATGATTACCGAAACTGATGGGATTAAATTTGAATTTTCTAACTGTATGATCTCGTACATTTGTGACAAGTGCCGCTTTTGTTGTCGGCTTATAAAATGCAGGGGACGTTGCAGAGACACGCGCGGGAATAGAACCTCGGTCAGAACAGATGTTTAACTAGGAATTTCAAAGGCAAATCAGATAATCGGAATCACAGCTTCCCATCACAATTTTAAGTTGAAGAGAAAATATAATAGGAGAATAGTGCATTGTTTTGCCCTGTCGCTGAAGTCTCTGAACCATGTTTCTCTAGGCTGCAGATAGATCTGAGGATTCCATCAAAGTTTTGTTCACGTCAAGAGACCAGAATCATTCGCCTTCAATGGAGCCAGGTAACTTTAATATGTTTTCCATTACGATCCCATTGTATATACAGAGCAACATATTTGTGATCCGTATTTAATTGATTGCGCTGTGTGTCTTTGTTAACGATGCAGGTTGTTTAATTACGGAACAGGCATTCATCTTTTGCAATCTGTGGACACAAGGAAACTACAGAAGGAAACTATGCAGGTTGTTTAATTACAGAACAGGCATTCATCTTTATCAATCTTTTTCAATATTATTGTTATTCTAATGTATCCCATTGTCACATTCATATATAGTTGCAGCTCCAAATGTAGATGTATTTATAACCACATTGTGGTTATAAATGGTACTGATTATGTATATTAGGTTGAGGTTTTTCACTTGTTTGGAATTGCAGTGCGAGGACGATTTGGGATGGCAGAGCATAACACAGTTAAGAGTATTCAGAGGTTCAACTATTGCGTTCTAGCAGAGAATGCTACAAGAGAGGCTCTCTCTTTCGCTATGTAATTGTGATGTGTTTGTGGAGCGCGCTCAGTGATGTGTTTGTTAATGTGGTGTGTTTGTGTTTGTGTAGCGTAGTGTGTCAATGTGATGTGTTTATGATTGTGATGTTCATGTCTGTAAGTCTGAGAGAGAGAGAGAGCAGACTCTGTGGCAGAGGAGAATATGGAGTGACTGTTGATGGTTAAATGATGCCTTTACAGAGTGAGTGTCAAACACGTCTTCCATTATTTTTTAATTCATCCTCTTTCTGTAATAATTTTTGATGGTTCAAATTTGTAATATATTTTGATGGTTTAAATTTTTATAAACAGGAAGGAACTGACAAATCTACCGCCCCAGGAGCTATCATCTAATGAATTTCAGGGCTGCTGCAGCGACGACTTTCCATACGTGTGGCAGCAAGGTATTTACATACTGTTTTTTTGGCCTTCTACTTTAAGGAAGTTAAGCTAGATTGAATGAAAAACAAACTTGTTTGTGTTTAGAGTTTTATAGAAAACTCGACTTCAATTTTGATATTTAGGACCTAAATTCTGACATATTCTCTTACTCTAATTTCAAAATCCTTTCAGTGCACTGCCATAACTATATTACATCCAGAAATAGAGACCCAACTCGTACTTAGAACAGATGACCAGATGACCTAGCGGGTTGTTTTCCAGCCCTGGGATAGTGTTCAGATGACCCTGCGGTTTGTTTTCCATGGCTGGGATAGTGGTTGGCCTGTAGGAAGTGCCCTATTGAATTTTTCCAGCAAAGGGAGTTTGGCCGTAAGATATCCAATCACAATATCTCTGCTGTGGGTTGTTTTCCAGACCCGGGATAGTGTTTAGATGACCCTGCGGTTTGTTTTCCAGGGCTGGGATAGTGGTTGGCCTGTAGGAAGTGCCCTATTGAATTTGTCCATCAAAGGGAGTTTGGCGTAAGATATCCAATCTCAATATCTCTGCTGCGGTAAAAGATCCAGACAGTGTAGTGTAGTACAGGCTTACTTACACAGCCTGATTTAAGCGAGTCTATGTCCTATTTTTTTTTATGAATTTTAGTTTTTTCCACGTACTCTTCTCATATGACAACCATTTGTTTTATTCATTGAACTCGTACATCCAAAATATTTTCAAGTTTTGTCATAATTGATGTTTTCTGCTGTGGTTTACCTTTGGAAATTTAGATTGGACATATTTTGTCCTCTTTGTAACAAGCGCTAAAGAATCTTGATCAGCTTCATCAATCCCTGTTTTCTTTGCTTGGATTTCCTTGCCCACATAAACAAGATTGCTGATTTTGGTTCCATAATTTGGAGCTGTCTTGGTTCCATAATTTGGAGCTGGAGCATCCTTGAAGTACATTAAATTTGGTTTATGACTTTAGTGGGCTGATTGTGAGTAGTTGCTTTCATAATTGAATATATGAGCATCCACCCCTTTTAATTTTAGAATACAGCATGGAACTTGTTTCATCAACCTTAACCTGCTTTAAATCATTCAAGGCAAATCCATCAGCTGCCTTTTCCTCGAAGATAATTCCATCATATACGTGGGAATTGTTGCCCATCATCTTGCCCACCATCATATACGTGGGAATTGTTGCCCATCATCTTGCCAAGAGACATTTCGCTCTTTATCATTATTGCATTCTAGGTTTGTATCGTATTTTCCATGTTAATTCTCTGAAAATTTATTACATATCTGTTCACAGTAATTAAACTTATTGTAGAGTCATCAAGGCTAAGAAGCTTTTCACATTCTAGCTTGTTTTTAGCATCAGTAGAGTCATCAAGGCTAAGAAGCTTTTCGCATTCTAGCTTGTTTTTAGCATCAGTAGAATTTGGCGTAATATCTATAAAGCCTTGAAACTCTTCAACCCTTTTTAGATCAGGAACATGTCCTTAAAGCCTTGAAACTCTTCAACCCTTTTTAGATCAGGAACATGTCCTTCCCATTCATCCTTGAATATCTGTTCTCAACTTTCATCATAATGTGGTTCTTCATCATCAAATTTGGATGGCCCATCAAAGTACATTATATAAGATCTTCTAGAGCATAAATCCGGATCAAGGTGGAAATCAGGGCTGTTGTTGTATATTTTTTGCTACCTTCTCTGTTTTTGCAATACAAGTGTGTCCTTCAACTGGGGAAGGAATGTTACTCCATGTTGTAAATCAAATCCAATGAAGAGGGCAACATTTGTTTGCCCTTTGAGTTATTGATTTTGTGCACAGTAGTTTATATTTGCATTATTTCCTGTAGTTTATATTTGCATTATTTCCTTAAACAAAACGAGCAGGAAAACTATCATGAAAATGATGCCCTTCCATCGTCAAAGCAATGGTATTCTTGTCATCATGAAGGGCAACAATTCTGCCCCTTTCACCTTTGTGATCATCACTCTCACAGGTAGAGCTCCCCTCAAAGCTCACAACATATGATTTTGGATTCAACTGCATAAAGGTTTTTCATTCTTCAACTTATTTATCCATATTTTAGTCCACTTCCTAAATAGTGCTTCATCGATGAGGCTGCCCTCTTCAAATTTTGGTCACGAATCCGTCACAGGTAGGGCTCCCCTCAAAGCTCACAACATATGATTTTGGATTCAACTGCATAAAGGTTTTTCATTCTTCGCAAGAAGTACATGAAGGAGATGAAATAAAAGTCTTTATTATGTCAAACAGCGCACTTGAGCAATTTGCCATTATCCCATGTTGATTCCTATGAAATATAGGAAACTTGTATTTTCCGTATTTTCCATTCACAAATCTCTATTGAAGATGGGAATATTGAAGATGGGAATCTTGCTCCGTTCCTCAATTGCTAATATTAGGTGGAAACTTATTTATCCATATTTTAGTCCCCTTCCTAAATAGTGCTTCATCAATGTTGCTGGGCAATTGCCCTCTTCAAATTTTGGTCACAAATCCGATTTGGAAATACATCTTCACCCCTTAAAGAATTGGTATGAACACTGTCAAATCTATCACTTTGCTCTGAAATTTTACCTTCAACAGTTTTTACATTTTCCTTCTTAACAAACACTTGATCAAGACTGATCCAACATGACTTCTAGATCATTATCTTCAAGGGCAAGGCTAGGACTTTCCATTAATTCTTTATTTTTATTATAACAAGATTTTTGAGGCAGATGAGGAGGCTGCGAGGCTGCTCTTGTTGCAAGTTGTGGCACTTGCTTCTTCATCATTACCCTTCTTATCTTCAACAAGATCAAGAAGGCCCTCCTCTTGTAGGGTTGCCAATAAGCACTGATAGGTGTCTTATAAAAAATTACAATGTAGGTTTTAAGTCACATGTACGATAATCTAGGGAGAGAAGCCCTCAAAGTTGAAACACATCCCATCCAGAAAGGGTTTTCTACTCAGAGCATCCAACCTCCAAAGGTCCATCAATGCATGGTGGCTTTTTTCAATGGTGACAATATGGAATCCAAGTCAGTGCTCAATTCCCAAAATCCACACCCTTTGCAATCATGCCAATAGAACTGCAAATTCCCTCTAACATTGGATGCGAGGGTTCCAAGTGGTTACTTATGTTTTTCAAATCATAATGTCATGCCACATGCAACAAGAAAACTCAGCAATGACAATACATCCCTTGCAAATTAAGTGAACTATCTCAGCGTTGATCCTGAATATAGATTAATTCCATGCTTTCCAACACCCCTATCTTGTGCAAACCCAACTACAAGTCGATTTCAGCCCCTTTAACACAAGTAGGGCCTTTAACACAAGTCAACCCACCATCCATTGTTATTTAAATATGAGTTTTTGTAAGGTCAACTTAGTATTTGGATTAGATGTTCTAAGGTCGGCTTAGAAGTACTAGGTCCTGCCTTCTTGAGTTATCACTTTTGATTAGTCCTATTTTATTGATGATACATAAACACACCTAGTCATATGGACAGATGTGTTTGGGCGTTCTTAGAGTTCTACCCTTAGTACTACACTACCTTTTCCTTTCGGTTCCACACCTTTCCTACAGAAGTTATTTCTCAGCTTGTTTGGGCGTTCTTAGAGTTCTACCCTTAGTACTACACTACCTTTTCCTTTCGGTTCCACACCTTTCCTACAGAAATGCTTAAAGAAGCCCTTTCGGTTATATCACTGCCCTTGAGAAATATTTCTCTTTTTAACAGAAATGCTTAAAGAAGCCAAACCAACAAATCTTGGCAGTTGCCCTCTTCAAATTTTGGTCACAAATCCGATTTGGAAATACATCTTCACTCCTTAAATAACTAGTATCTTGTTTGGGCGTTCTTAGAGTTCTACCCTTAGTACTACACTACCTTTTCCTTTCGGTTCCACACCTTTCCTACAGAAATGCTTAAAGAAGCCCTTTCGGTTATATCACTGCCCTTGAGAAATATTTCTCTTTTTAACAGAAATGCTTAAAGAAGCCACACCAACAAATCTTGGCAGCTGCCCTCTTCAAATTTTGGTCACAAATCCGATTTGGAAATACATCTTCACTCCTTAAAGAACTAGTATGAAAACCGTCAAATCTATCCCTTTGCTCTGAAATTTTACCTTCAACAGTTTTTCCATTTTCCTTCTTAGCAAACACTTTTTTTCCATTTTCCTTCTTAACAAACACTTGATCAACACTGTGATCCAACATGACTTCTAGATCATTATCTTCATGGGCAAGGCTAGGACTTTCCATTAATGCTTTATTTTTATTATAACAAGACTTTTGAGGCAGATGAGGACGCTGCTCTTGTTGCAGGTTGTGGTACTTGCTTCTTCATCAATACCCTTCTTATCTTCAACAAAATCAAGAAGGCCCTCCTCTTGTAGGGTTGCCAATAAAGACTGAAAGGTGTCTTCTAAAAAATTACAATGTAGGTTTTAAGCTACATGTCCGATAATCTAGGGGGAGAAGCCCTCAAAGTTGAAACACATCATCCAAAAAGGGTTTTCCACTCAGAGAATCCAACCTCCAAAGGTCCATCAATGCATGGTGGCTTTTTTCAAAGGTGACAATATGGAATTCAAAGGTGACAATATGGAATCCAAGTCAGTGCTCAATTCCCAAAATCCACATCCTTTGCAATCATGCCAATAGAACTGCAAATTTCCCTTTAACAATGGATACGAGGGCTTGGTTGCTTATGTCTTTCAAATCATAATGTCATGCCACATGCAACAAGAAAACTCAGCAATGACAATACGTCCCTTGCAAATTAAGTGAACTATCTCAACAGGGGTTAGCTTTGATCCTGAATATAGATTAATTCCATGCTTTCCAACACCCCTATCTAGTGCAAACCCAACTACAAGTTGATTTCAGCCCCTTTAACACAAGTCAGCCCACCATCCATTGTTATTTAAATATGAGTTTTTGTAAGGTCAACTTAGTATTTGGATTAGACATTCTAAGGTCAGCTTGGAAGTGCTCGGTCCTGCCTTCCTGAGCTATCACTTTTTGATTAGAGTCCTATTTTATTGATGATACATAAACACACCCAGTCATATGGACAGATGTGTTTGGGCGTTCTTAGAGTTCTACCCGTAGTACTATCTTTTCCTTTCGGTTCCACACCTTTCCTACAAAAGTTATTTTTTAGCTTATATCACTGCCCTTGAGAAATATTTCACTTTTTAACTGAAATGCATAAAGAAGCCAAACCAGCAAATCTTGGCAGTGTTTCACATGGAGGGCTGAATGTTAGTTTTGTAACTAGTTCCTCGCATGGATTTTGTCACACACACATTATTTTACATGACATCATCTAGGCATTACAAAAGCATAATATTGACGGCCATGTCTCAACTGTAGGAGCAACCCCATCACATATCATACCTCATACCTCATTAGCATCAATTCATCTCCAATAGAACAAACATGAAATTCATTATACATGTCAATGTAGGGCTAAGGATGTCATACGTAGTGACTGCAACTTGGATAAATCCCTGAACCTCCTTTACATCTCTTTATTCAGTTTGTAATTTATCGTTGGTGACTCGGACCACGATGGTTATTCACTTAATTGTGTTCCATGTTTCTCCATCTCTGAGAGTTGGTCAAAGATGGTCATTCTCTTGATTCTAGGGTTAGACCTTTAGTTGTCATTACTTTCCTAATGGAGCCCATTAGGTCCAAGTGTTGAACCTGGGAGCTCTTACACCACTTGTAACATGCCTCCTTGTAAAATTTTCATTTTTCGTTCTAATTTTTTTGGTATATATATATATATATATATATTTTGTTCCTAGCATATTAAATGGCTTAATTCCCTCCTTCGGGTAGGTCCCCTTCTATACCTGGGGTGCTCATCTGGTAGGGTGCTCATCTGGTACCACCATTCCTTGAGGGACTAGGTGTGTTACCCATTCTAGTCTCTTTGGAGACTGAGCTAATGGGTCAATTTTATGGTATTAACAGACCATGTTGATAAGAGGAGATTGTTTTGATATGAGAAGATTCTAGTCATTATACCTGCAATTCGTTTTATAAGATCTCATTGAGACTGCCCCCATTCTGTGGCGATGGCTCTATTTGCCAAGAGCAGAATCCTTTTTGTGGCAGCTCGACATTAGAAGCTCAATTAGGGCAGTAGTGGTGTTAGTTTGTTTGTAAGTTTCTAACATCGACATTGTGGCTTGACTAATGATCAACCCACTTCCTTTATCTGAAGAGATTATGCTTTAAATACATTACTGATATAAGCTTTGGATTGATGCAGACATCATTAGTCAATTGCCTTACCTTGTTCTTAGGAACTGCATATACAATATTAGTGCACCAGATTTTAGACTTCATGAGATTTCTGTGGTCTTTAGACTGTTGAATGTAATAGCCAATCGTCTCCTTTGGGCTCCAGTGCACCCCGTGCAAATTCCTCTCGTCATAATTAATTTGCTGGGATAATTTTACCTTTAAACGTATCCAGAATCTCATGCAACCAAGGGTTTGTAGACAATCCACACATATATCAATTTCATTTCAAAATGTAGTTACAACCTTCATAATTGGACTGGGACTGTAACAAGGTCTGAAATTCATATAACCAGACGAGAGTTGCAGGCAGTTCATATGTACTTTAGATTCACTCATTATCATTGTGTAAACATAATGCATCCCACGAATAGGCAAAATAAACATTTAAATGTAACTAAGGGCATAAAGAAGTATAAACATTTAAATGCAACTAAGGGCATAAAGAAGTAGAACTTAACTGGAGGCTAGGTTTGATGGTGCAATACATGTTACATTTCATTTCTACCAAACTAAGCCTCTCATATGTCCATTCCAGACATACAATGGACAATATTTAGATACCAATATTAAGCTTAATGTGTTCAGATTAACGTTACAAGGGCCCATGAGCATTAATCATAACTCGGAATGATCAATTCCTCATGTACTCATTGTATCAGGGAAAGTGTCCCTCGATCCATTCCCCACGAAAATTAGCCATAATAATCAATTTCTAGCTCATTGCAACAAGGGAATTGTCTAGAATATAAAGCTATTGAATGTGACTCATCTCCCATGAGCATTGGTCACAATGACCAACTGCTTATGTTCTCATTTCACGAGGTGAGAGGTGAAGAAGTGGCATTTCATACAATGAAATAAAATCACATGGTATCAATTCTCGCCTATGAGACTTATACCTAGTAAGCAAGATTTCATAGCAGGGCCACGCCATCATGAGGTGAAAGGTGAAGAAGTGGCATTTCATACAATGAAATAAAATCACAAGGTATCAATTCTCACCTATGAGACTTATACCTAGTAAACAAAATTTCATAGCAGGGCCACACAATCCTATTAAGGCTTCTTGGCTCAAGGCACACTTAACCATGCAGTTTTTTGTTTTGTTATTAAATTTTAATGTTTTTTTTGTATTCTGTGAGAATCCCACTTGTAAAGATGGTAGCAAGTGTTGTGCATTAGGAACTATTCATTCAGAGCTCCCTCCTCTTTATTAAAGTTAAAATTTGTTTATTGCTCAGCATCAGTAGGTGGCAATAACAACAACATCCAATAGGTACTTGCAGGAACTAGGTGGCAATAACAACAACATCCAATAGGTTCTTGCAGGAACTATTCATTTAGAGCTCCTTCCTCTTTATTAAAGTTAATGTTTATTGCTCAACATCGGTAGGTGGCAATAACAACAACATCCAATAGGTAATAACAACAACATCAACAACGTCCAATAGGCAATAACAACAACATCCAATAGGTACTTGCAAGTGTATTCAGTTTGAAAGTGAAGTTGGAACTCCATCAATTAGTTCTACAATGAATGGTATTGTGTACATGCTAAATTAGTTCTACAATGAATGGTATTGTGTACATGCTAAGAGTGGGTTGAAAGTGAAGTTGGAATTCCATCAATTAGTTCTGCATAGAATGGTATTGTGTACATGCTAAGAGTGGTGGAAAGCTGATCCTTATCTAAAATAGAAGGGTTGGTTCTTAAAGGTCTTACACAATCTATGTAACAACAATTCAACCCCCATATGACATCATACCCAACCAACCTTATGTCAAAATTTGCTGCAATAATTGATTTATTTTCCTACTTATTTATAATTAGTTATTCACCAAATTCACCAAAGCTTCAGTAAATACCAAATTAAATTCAGTTGCAGAGTTCACAAATTAAGAAATTAAGAGGTAAGAGAACATTGACACACTTGTCCGTCCTAGGAAAACCCAATGCCGGAAAACCGGCGCAGCAGATTTGAGGATTTTTATTATTGGCAGTAAATATTTGAATACAATTTGGATGCCCTAGAGAAAAACGACAAACCACTCAGAGAAGATAACTGAGAATTCTCTCACACTGATTCTGGGGATTTTTCATTGTCCCCATCCGATTGCGCAGTCCCTGCGTGAGCCTACGCAAGGTTTGCGTAATTTTTGCGTGGAGGCTCCCTCTGACTGCGTCAACCTGGATTGCTGCTGCTGAGAAATCGAGATTTCTCTTGACAATCATCTACTTTGATTCCTGGCACTGGATTCTGCTCATCCCTAGCACTTCTGCATCTACCTTCTCTAGTTGTTGCACTAACCCTCTGCGTCAATCTCCTTCAGTCGCTGCACTGTCCCTTCTTGGACCAGGGTTGATTTTGGTATCCGTCTCTGCGTATTCACTGGAACCGGAAATCACTTCTTTCTAGTGTTGCCTCTGATCCTTTCTCCTTGATCACTAGTTCAAGTTCCTTAGCAAACCCTACCCTAGGAAAATTGAACTCATTGATCAACTCTCTGTGTGTCTTCAACTAAACCCCAAGCCTCCATCGTATACTTTTCTTGTTGAGTCTTCAATGACTGAGATTAAGTCTCTAATCAACGGCTAAGATTAAAACATGACTTGATCTGCCTTCTAGATCAATCTTACCCATATTTTGATTAATACCCATTAATATTTTAATTTTCCATTAAAACATGACTTGATCCGCCTTCTAGATCATTCTTACCCATATTTTGATTAATACCCATTAATATTTTAATTTCCCTAAGTTTAGATTTAGGGACTCCATTAAAATTCAATCCTGGTGGAATTTCACCAAACGGTTTCTGGGTTATTTAGAACTCATGTGCCTTCGCCTCTCCACCAATTTTCAAGGCTAGAGCACTTCCTGTTGATTTGGGGTAGCATCGGATGTGCTCTAGCCACGAAATTTGTTGGAGAGGCTAAGGCACATGAGATCTCCAATACCTAGAAAGGGTTTGGGCAGATTCTAAATAGTTTGGGAGATATTAAAATAATTAATATTTTTAATGGAGTCCCTAAGTCTAAATTTAGGGAAATTAAAATATTAATGTGAATTAATATAAAACTGAGTTAGAATGGTCCAAAAGTCATGGATCAAGCCAGATCTAATCTTAGTAGTTGATTAGGGATTTAATCTCGGCCTTTGATTTGTCAACAAGAAAAGTATAAGAGGAGGCTCGAGGGTCACTTGGAGAACACACCAAGAGATCAAGATTTCAACTTTCTGGGGCTGGGTTTGTTGAGAAAGTTGAGAGAGTGATCTGGAGTTGCAACTGAGGGGCAGCGAATACAAAAGCAGAGAGGTAGAGATAGTGCCGGGAGGATCAACGCAACAGCTGGGAAAGCCAATCAGTGCAACAGCCGAGAAAGCTGACATAGAGGGCAGAAGCCAGAACTGCCGGGAAAGCTGACTCAGAGGGCAAAATCCGGAACAACTGGGAAAGTTGACGCAAAGGGTAGAAGCTGGGAACAGCAGGAACTGCCGGGAATTGCCTAAAGTGTAGGGAAAGCTGACACAGTGGGCAAAAGCTGGAACTGCCGGGAACTATTGGAACTGTTGGGAAAGTTGACGCAGAGGGCAGAAGCCGGAACTACCGGAACTGTTGGGAAAGTTGACGCAGAGGGCAGAAACTGGAAGTGCTGTGAAAGGGCAGAAGAGGCTAACACAGTCCCTAGAGGCTGACGCTGGGTTTTTTTTTGGGGCAGATTGGAGCTGGGGAGCTGTCGGAGTGTTTATCCGGGGTTTTAGTCGGAGCATTTGTCTTCGAAGGAGAGGTACTACTACTGAGATTTTTCTCTGTTCGGTGAGCCGGATTTGGCACCTAGATTGTATTTTGAAACTACTTAATAAATCAAACCCTCAGATAGCTGCATCGATTTTCCAACATTGGGTTTTTCCAGGGACATTAGTTCAAAAATAACAGTGTCATTTGTGTGCTTGTTTCTGTTTTCTTCAGTTGATGATCATCAACTGTAATGTGTTGAGCATGTACTTGCGTTTATTTTCTGTATTTACATGGGAAATAACTTGTTAATTAATCAGAACAAGTAGGAAGGAATAAATCAGAAAGTACATGGAGAGTTTTTAACTATTAGACTTAGAAACTTCAACATGGTATCAGAGCATGGATGTAGATCATAGGAGAACTAAGGACATCATCCGAGCAGAGCAACAACAATAGAAAACAGCTGTCCCGAGTTACAAAAGCTGTTCCTAGCAGCAAAACAATAAGGAAAGGGTTACGCAGTGCCCGCGTCATGAAGCTCGGGCCAAGAAGAGGTTGCGCAGAGGCTGATGGAGGCAAAAACAGGCTCACGCAAAGCCACGCAAAGGCCAGGAGGGATGATGCAGTGGGCTTAGGGAGCTAGTTTGTCGGTGCTGGGATTGCGCAGAGCCTAGGAGCTCTCACCTTCAAGTTGCTGGGGTTTAGGAGGCTGTGGATAAGTTGCAGAGTGGAGCTGGTGGGGTATTGTTGTCAAAACATTACCTAATAGGGAAATGCCAAGGAGGAGGGAGTTGCTATTGAGGGTTTCTAGCTGAAATCCAGATCAGTGGTGCAGTTGCACAGACGATCAAAGTAGGACGAGGCATGTTGACATCGACAGAAGGATTTCTAGGAGGGAAATCGAGGCTCAGAGGGAGTCACATCGAGAACTTCCATGAGGGAAGTAGAAGAGCAGCGGAATGGCACTACACGGAGTGAGAGACCAGGATAGACTGGACAGAGCCTCAAACTTCGTAGTCTGGAAGGCCAGAATCTTATCTGTACTTGACAGAACCTTCCAGAATCTTATTTGTACTTAACAGAAATCGTGTTAAGCACTTCACCTTGAAGACGATAGCAGTCCTAGTTGACCTAGCTGATAATGACAGGTATGAGGAAGTAATGGCGAGGGCCAAGAGTATCATTCTTGATGAGGTCAAGGATCATATAGTACCACATATTGCCAAGAAGAATACGATACGGGAGATGTGGGAGGCCTTGACCAAGTTGTATCAGCGTACTTTCGTGCAAAGGAAGATGCTCTTAGAAAATCAGCTGCAGTCATATGAGATGCAGAAGGGAGAACAGATCGACACCTTCCTCGGTCGATTGAAGGAGATTTGAGATCAATTGACTTCCATAGGGGCCACAGTAGATCCAGAGTTGATGGTGAGAACAACCCTAAATGTAGTCTTAGAAGACTGGGAGGTGTTTGTCCGGAGCATACTGGGAAAGGCGACCCTTCCAGATTAGGAGGAAATGTGGGCGGCTCTTCGACAAGAAGAGATTAGGAGAGTGACCAAGACAGGAAGTAGCAGCAAGGGGATCAAAATCAAGGAGGAGGTGGATGTTGCCCTAGCATCCGAGCGTAAGCAAGAAAAGCAGAAGAAGAAGGACCTCTCCAAGGTCAAATGCTTCCACTATGGGGAGCTGGGTCATTATGCGACCCAGTGTCCGAGGAAGAAGAGCAAGGGAGAGGATTCCGAGACCAAGGTAGCGCCAACAAGGGCAGAGAAGGAAGTGGAGACAAACGATGTCTGTGCCATGAGTGCCCACACACCACTTGAGCAAAAGTGGGGAGACATCGAGCTGTAGTCAAGAGGACTACATAAGATAAGGGGCAGGATGCTTGAGGTACCCAACCTCTTGGCTTATACCTGGCTACGGGAGCCTCGAAGAGGAGTAGTAGGATTGGCGGATGTTGGTAGAGACGGATGAGGATGGAGCGACAGAGAGAGCTACAGTGCAGGATTCCCAGGACAACGTGAGGCTGGTAGGCTGCAACAGTGCGAGAGGCATAGGAGTGTTGCACCAGTGCATGATGGCACAGAAAGGTGTGCAACGGTGCGAGATGCAGGGAGTTGTTACAATATCGCAAAGGTCAGAAAGGGAGCACTTGTTAGCGACAAAGGGAGCTTCAACATCGAGAGTGTCTCTAGCTTGACAGAGATGTCAGAGTTGGGAGATCAGTTACTTACATCTCAGTAACTGAGTTGCAGAGCAACAATTAGCAATGGCGGTGCTATTGGCAGCACGATGCAGCATGATGAGAGGGGATGCAGTGTAGACGCAACAACGGTAGTGGTAGGGCCCTGGGTAGCAGCACGGATGCAAAGGGAGTTGTCGTACAGATGTAGCAGTGGCAGTGGCAGTGGCAGAACCATGGGTGGCAGTACAGGATGCAACAGTACAAATGATGGACAGTAGGCCTAGCATCAGGGACCGATGCCGAATGATCAGAGTAATACTCAGTGAGGAGTATTGTTAGAGCACAATCCTCGCTAAGAGGGAGTGTTGATTTGGGGTAGCGTTGGATGTGCTCTAGCCACAAAATTTGGTGTAGAGGCTAAGGCACATGAGATCTCCAATACCCAGAAAGGGTTTGGGCAAATTCTAAATAGTTTGGGAGATATTAAAATAATTAATATTTTTAATGGAGTTGCTAAGTCTAAACTTAGGCAAATTAAAATATTAATGTGAATTAATATAAAACTGTGTTAGAATGGTCCAAAAGTCCTGGATCAAGCCAGATCTAATCTTAGCCGTTGATTAGGGACTTAATCTCAGTTGTTGATCTGTCAACGAGAAAAGTATAAGAGGAGGCTTGAGGGTCACTCGGAGAACACACCAAGAGATCAAGATTTCGACTTTCTGGAGCTGGGTTTGCTGAGAAAGTTGAGAGAGTGATCTGGAGTTGCAGTTGAGGGGCAGTGAATATAGAAGCAGAGAGGTAGAGATAGTGTCGGGAGGATCAACACAGTAGTCGGGAAAGTTGACGCAAAGGGCAGAAGCCGGAACTGTCGAGAAAGCTGACATAGAGGATAGAAGCCAAAACTGCTGGGAATAACCGAACTGTCGAGAAAGCTGACGTAGAAGGCAGAAGCCGGAACTGCTAGGAAAGGGTAGAAGAGGCTTACACAGTCCCTAGAGGCTGGCGCTGGGGTTTTTGTTGGGGCAGATTGGAGCTGAGGAGCTGCCGGAGTGTTTATCCAGGGTTTCAGCCAGAACATTTGTCTCCGAGGGAGAGGTACTACTGTCGAGATTTTTCTGTGGTGGGTGAATCGGATTTGGCACCCAGATTGTATTTTGAAACTACTTAATAAATCAAACCCTCAGATAGCTGCACCAGTTTTCCCGCATTGGGTTTTTCTGGGGACATTAGTCCAAAAATAATGGTGTCATTTGTGTGCTTGTTTCTGTTTCCTTTAGTTGATGATCTGTAATGTGTTGAGCATGTACTTGTGCTTATTTTCAGTATTTACATGGTAAATATCTTGTTAATAAATCAGAATAAGTAGGAAGGAATAAATTAGAAATTACATGGAGGGTTTCTAACTGTTAGACTTAGAAACTTCAACACTTCCGATGCTACCAAAAACTAACACTCCCTCTTAGCAAGGAAAGTGCTTTAGCAACAATGTTCGCCTACATGCTGCTCTGTTTCTGAAGCACCTCCTTTCTGCACTGCTGCTGCTACTGTACTGCTGCCTATGATACTGCCACTGCCGCATCTGTACTACAACTCCCTCTCAAACACTGCATCATTCTGTTGAATAGGATTTTCCAACATGCCCATTTGTTCCTAAAATTGAACAAACTTTGCTCTTCCTAGAGCCTTGGTAAGTATGCCTGCCACCTGATTTCTTGTGGGAGTGTACTCCAACTGTATTACTCCACGCTAAACACAGTCTCCGATAAAGTGACACAAAATATTGATGTGTTTGGAGCGATCACGAAATATTGGATTTTCAGAGAGCTTGATACAACTCTGATTATCACAGAAGATCCTTGTCGCTTCCATCCTTCTCCTGAATAGATTTACAAGCAGTTTCCTGAGCCATATAGCTTCACATGTTGCTTTACTAGCTGCCATGTACTCAGCTTCAGCAGAGCTCAGAGCTACAGACTTCTGCTTCTTATTGTACCAGGAGGTCATCCCAGATCCAATACCGAAGCAATATCCAGTGGTACTTTTCTTGTCTACTGAACTTCCTGCCCAATCTGCATTAGTGAATCCACTTAATTCGATATCATTGCCCTTGGTGTACCTTAAACCAAAATTGATTGTTCCCCGCACATATCTGAGAATGTTCTTTGTTGCAGCCTAGTGCGCTCTTTTAGGTTCCACCATGAACTGACTAAGGGTGTTGACAGCATAACACAAGTATGGCTTGGTGTTGACCAGATACATAAGTGACCCAATGAGTTGTCTATATAAGGTGGGGTCCACTTCCTTGTCTCTCGAAGCATCTATTTTCTTCCAATTGGTAATCATATGCGTAGCCATAGGTCGACAATCCTGCATTTTGAATCTTTTCAGAATTTCTGATGCATATCTTCCTTGGCCAAGGAAGATCTCACCATCCTGTTGCCAAACTTCCAATCCCAGAAAATAGTGCATTAGCCCTAAATCCTTCATGTCAAACTTAGTTTCCAGGTTCTTCTTACAATCCTCTATGAGTTTGGATGATCATGTCAAAAATAGATCATCCACATACAATACCAGAATAAAAGGCTCCCCTTCTACCAGCAAGCAGATAATAAAGATTGGGATCGACATTGCTCTTGATGAATCTCAACTGTTGTACATAGTTGTCAATTCGACCATACCAAGCTTTGGGTGCTTGTTTTAGCCCATACAAGGCTTTCTTCAACCTGCACACATGAGTTCTCTTTTCATGTGTTTCGAAACCTTCTGGCTGTTCGATATATACCTCTTCTTCTATCACCCCATTCAAGAACGTTGTCTTGACATCCATTTGGTGAATCTCCCATTCCATCTGAGCTGCAAGGGATATAATGGATCTGATATAGGTATACTGAGCTACTAGGCAAAGGTTCCTCATAGTCTATTCCTTCCTTTGTGCATATCCTTTTGCAACAAATCTAGCCTTGTACTTGTCTACGCTGCCATCTGCAACATACTTGATCTTGTAGATCCATCTCGAACCTACAATTGATTTGTTCTCCGGTGTTGGTGCAATTTCCCAGACATCATTTGTCATGATAGAACTGTACTCTTCTACCATGGCATCCACCCATACTTGCTGTTGTACGGATTTTTGAAAACTAGAGGGTTCTTTGCCTGAGCTACCAATGCTTGGTACCTGTTAGGTTGTCTACGATGCCTTTTCTCGGCTCTAGGAGCTCCAACGAATTCCTCTGCATCCCTCAGAGTCTGTCATACTTCTTGGCTAGTTCTTCCACTGGTGGTGGGAGGTTCCATCTGTTCCTCTTCTTATTGTTGTACCTGTTGTGACACTCCTGGCTCCCCTTCTCTTGAGGAGATGCTAGTATTGGTTACTGTGCTTGAACTAGACCCTTTGCTTCTTGTCAGATCTGATCCCTGTTGCTGGACTAGAGGAGCATCTCCATCCTGTTCTTCAAATGGCATCTCATGAGATTTCCTGAAGGCTCTATCTTCCATGAACTTTGCATCTCGTCTTACGACAATCTTCCTACTGCTCGGAATGTAGATCCGATACGCCTTTGAAGTCTCGCTGTAACCTACTAGATACCCAACTTTGGCAGTCTGCTCTAACTTGCTCTGCTTCTCTTCTGGAATATGGCAATAAGCTACACTTTCGAATATCCTGAGGTGACTTACTTTTGGCTTCTTTCTCGTTAAAACTTCCTATGGCGTCTTCTTTCCTAAAGCCCTGTGAGGAGTCTTGTTCTGAATGTGTACAACCGTGCTGCATGCTTCTGCCCATAAAGACTTGGGTAGATTCTGATCATATAACATCGTCTTTGCTACTCCAACAATAGTTTTGTTCTTGCTTTCTGCGACTCCATTCTGGTCTGGATTATAGGGTGCTGTCCATTCTCTTCGGATCCCTTATTTTGCACAGAAATCAATGAAGTTTTTATCTGTGTATTCTCTGCCATTATCTGAGCGCAATAGCTTGATCTTATCCTTCGCCATTTTCTGAGCGCAATATCTTGATCTTCCTTCCTGTTTGGTTTTCCAGTAGAGCCTTAAACTCTTTAAATCGATCAAAGACCTCATCCTTGGTTCTTAAAAAATAGATCCAAGTTTTCCTAGAATGGTCATCTATGAAGGTAACAAAATACTTGGCACCACTGATGGCCCTTGTAGACATCGGATCGCAAATGTCTGATTGTATTAACCCCAATACACTCTTAGCTCTTTTGTTGCTTCTAGAATATGTTGCTTTGGCATACTTGCCTAGCACGCAGCCTCTGCATGTATCATCATGCTTGGTAGTAAGTACTGGAACCCCTGTAACAATTTCCTTGAGCATCCATAATGCCCCATGATGTAAGTGACCTATCCTCCTATGCCGCAACTCATTTAATTCTTTTTCTCCATCGACATTACTCTTATCAGTGCCATAAGAGACTCGAGTTGCAACTTGTATAATCTGTTGCTTCGAGTTCCAATTTGGGCCCTCTTTTTCCACTTTGAATGCTTGACATATACTCTATTACCAATGAAGTATACATCATATCCCTTATCTTGTAACTGAGAGACATAAATCAAATTCATTCCCATACCTGGCACATGCAGTGAAGACTATCTCCTTTCGCTGTTTGGACTATAACGGTTCCCTTTCCTACTGGGGTGCATTTTGTCTTGTTACCCATTGTGATTTGGAAGTTCATTTTTTCCTCCTGATAACTCAAGAAATATTCTCGTTCTGCAGTCATATGAGCTGAAGCCCTGCTATCAATGTACCAATCCTCGGCTAATGCAAAACTTGATAAGCAAGCAAACTCCTCTTCCAGCCTGGAAGCTAATTCAAAAATATTTTGATCCATACTGTTCTCCATGCTCTTTTTCTTTGCTTCGATCTTGCCTGAACCTTCCTCTAATACCATGTGAAATTTGCTGCACTAATTGATTTATTTTTCCTACTTATTTATAATAAGTTATTCACCAAAGCTTTAGTTAATACCAAAATAAATTTAGTTGCAGACTTCACAAATTAAGAAATTAAGAGGCAAGAGAAACACCAGCGTATGAACAATCACACACCAGCGTATGAACAATCACATTGACACACTTGTTTTCGGATAATCATCCCTGGAAAAACCCAATGCGAGAAAACCAATGCAAAAGATATGAGTATTTTTATTATTGGTAGTAAATATCTGAATACAATTTGGATGCCCTAGAGAAAAACGACAATCCACTCAGAGAAGATAACTGACTCACACTAATTCTGGAGATTTTGCTCTGTCCCCAACACATTTCACAGTCCCTGCGTGGAGGCTCCCTTTGACTGCGTCAACCTAGACTGCTGCTTTTGCTGTTGAGAAATTGAGATTTCTCCTGCCAATCATCTACTGTGAATCCCGACATTGAATTATGCTAATCCCCAACACTTCTGCGTCAACCTTCTCCAGCTGCTGCGCTGACCCTCTGTGTCAATCTCCTTCAGCTGCTGCGTCGTCCCTTCTTGGATCAACGCTGATTCTGGTATCCCTCTCTGCATATTCACTGGAACCGGAAATCACTTCCTTCCAGTGCTGCCTTTGATCCTCTTTGCTTCATCATTGGTTCAAATTCCTTAGCAAACCCTGCCCTTGGACAATTGAACTGACTGATCAACTCTCTGTGTGTCTTCAAGTGAACCCCAAGCCTCCATATTATATTTTTCCTGTTGAGTCTTCAACGGCCGAGATTAAGTCTCTAATCAACTGCTAAGATTAAAACATGACTTGATCTGCCTTCTAGATCGTTCTCTCCCATATTTGGATTTAATACCCATTAATATTTTAATTTCCCTAAGTTTAGACTTAGGGATCCCATTAAAAATATTATTTATTTTAATAAAATACAATCCGGGTGGAATTTCACCATACGGTTTCTGGGTTCTTTAAAACTCATGTGCCTTAGCCTCTCCACCAATTTTCAAGGCTCGAGCACTTCTGATGCTACCAAAAACTAACACCTTAAACACTGTGACGTGTCCAAGGTTAAAGTAACTATAATGCCCAAGTCATGCGATATCAACATATGGAGTATTATACTATGTAGTAAGACGTGACAAACAACTGGCCCCAAATTTTATAGAGGGATAACATCTCTTAGAATTTTGGGCCATCATACCTAGGACAAGGCCATGCAATTTGATAATTACAGGAATTGTGCAGTGTCTCTCTTATCTTGGTAAGAAGGTTAGGTATAGTTACCATCCACCCCCTACTCGGAACTAACTTCTTTATTCATATGTAGACCCACAAATGGCAGTTGCACAAGGGAGGCTTGGTAATGCAAGGAACCTCCAGGAACAAATTTATGCTAAGTCACAGACATATCATATGACAACATAGCTAATATAGGGAAATACCAGGAACTGAGCTATAATAGACCACAATTATTAGTATATATCAATTTGTGCATAAAACAAGCAGTGTCACTTTAGATCAATGTGGAAAAAATCGAAGTCGGGATTAAATCGGCAAGGGTCCAAAAGTTGAAAAAGTCGTTAAAGTCGGGAGTTTTTCGAAAAAGTCAGCAAAACTAAAAAAAATACAAAAATATTCATTTTTTAAAAAATCCGGACTTTTTCAATAAAATCCCGATTTTTTCAAACAAAAAAAAATCATTAAAAAAATACCACGTTTTTTTGGAAAAAGTCTCGATTTAATCCCGACTTTTTTGAATGGGAAAAAATCGGCCGATTTAATTGGCCAGCCAAAAAATCGAAAAATCGAGATTTAATCCCGATTTTTTCCCGACTTTTTCCACACTGCTTTAGATGTCTTGGAAGCAATAAGTTATGTTTAAAGCAACTAGGGAAGCTTCACCCTGACATTATGAGGTCTTTCAAAGTGACATTGTGAGGTCTTTCAAAGTGCTAGACACCTGGAGGTCCAGCCTTAAGGAGGTCTCCCTGTTATTTGTTAAGGTGTGTATGCCATCCAACATTTGTAACATACCACATCTGGTTTGATCAGACATTCCTGATTAATAGGAGTGCCTATACAACAATGTAATCTTGTGTCTTGGAATAGTTAGGTATATTAGGAACAACAGAGGAGCATTTGGGGCAACCCAATTAATAAAAACACTCACCAAGGTGACTTGGACTGGGCATTGGGATCAGGTTCATGATTTTCCTCCCAACCATTGTTAGGCTGCTAATAATGTAGCTGCCACCGCCAAACATGTGAAACTTGTCCCCATGTCTAGACCTCCAGGGGTTTTAGAGGTCTAATTCGACCTCCCCCCTTATGGCAAAAACACTCACCAAGGTGTGACTTGGACTGGGCATTGGGATCAGGTTCATGATTTTCCTCCCAACCATTAGTAGGTTGCTAATAATGTAGCTGCCACTGCTTAGCATGTGAAACTTGTCCCCATGTCTAGACCTCTAGGGGTTTCAGAGGTCTAATTTGACCTCCCCCCTTCTAGCAAAAGGTACTCCATTGCAGGTTGGTCTAGGGACTCTAGAGGAAACCATCCCCACCCATTAGCTAGTGAGGGGTTCCAAAGGTGAGAATCTCCACCCTCACTTAGTTCATGGACTCCAAAAGGAATCCATCTCCACCCAACAACCAGTGAGGGGCTCCAGAGGTGAGAACCTCCACCCTCACTCAGTTTTGGGATTCCAGAGGCTTACCTCCACCCTGTGTTTATTGCTTCATTAGCTCCACCCAATGTAGGGAATCCAAAGTATACTGCAGTTTGAGTACCTATCGAGGAGACTAGTCCAGGGTAGCCAAAGGTTTGCAATCTCCACCCACTAGTCATTAAGGGGGATTTCAAAGGCAAAAACCTCCACCCACTTTTGCAACAATGACCAACAACTACTTTCTAATGCCCTGTAAGTAATGCTCTTACAATGATGCATCTACACCTATTGTGATCGGAGACCAAATATTCCATGAGGTTTAAGTTTCTTCCTTGGTTTGAAGTCTCTTGCAACTTTCACAATTGTTTCCAGAATACTGTTAAAGTCTTTAGATATTCTATATGTTTGTAATAAGTCTAGATATTACACAAGTTCAAAAGTACACAAAGCATCGTATAAATTAGGGCATAGGCATTCCTGATGGTTTTAATAAATCTAGTTATTCAGTCGTTTTAGCGCAAACAACTATCGATTCAATGAAATCCTTATCTTGTTAGCAACAGGAACTGAACATTCCACTAGAATCGTACAAAACAACAAGCTAAGAGAAATAAGTCACACCTTTTTCAATATGACAACATTTCAATAAGAGGTCAGAGGAATAGCACGATGAAGCTAGGCGACCATAATCTAGGAATCGAGAGCATACTGTGGTTGTAGTAAGGATGGAGTGACATCTAGAGTATAAACCATGGCCGCAACTATTGGGTGGAATAGTGAGATGACTGCACAATTAAGTAGCTTGTGTGTTTAACTTTTTGTTGTAAACTGCACATTCCATCACATGCCTTTTGTTGTAGCACATTTTACCTTTTGCTGCGAACCACTTCCCCTTCTTCTCTACTGCCTTTTACCTCGCTCACAACCCCACCTTTGCTTCTAGTTATTCGTGCCTCCTCTCGATTCCCTCCTTTTCTACTATTCAAATCCTACTCCTGGTAGTTAGGGCCCAACCTTGCTGGACCAGCCAGAGGTGCCCCCCATCGTTGCTTAGCCTTGTCACCGTTGATGGGTTTGCAGGCCAGTAAATTTTCTGCCATTTGGCCTCCCTCTCTTTCCTTGCTTGCCATTAGCTTGTGTGTTTAACTTTTTGTTGTAAACTGCACATTCCATCACATGCCTTTTGTTGTAGCACATTTTACCTTTTGCTGTGAACCACTTCCACTTCTTCTCTACTGCCTTTTACCTCGCTCACAGCCCCACCTTTGCTTCTAGTTATTCGTGCCTCCTCTCAATTCCCTCCTTTTCTACTATTCAACTCCTACTCCTGGTAGTTAGGGCCCAACCCTGCTGGACCAGCCAGAGGTGCCCCCCATCGTTGCTTAGCCTTGTCACCGTTGATGGGTTTGCAGGCCAGTAAATTTTCTGCCATTTGGCCTCCCTCTCTTTCCTTGCTTGCCATTTGCCCTTTTCTCCAGGCTCGTTCTCGGCTCCGCAATATGTGAAGGAAAATCTCCTCCACCAGTTTCTAATAATCTTGTAATATTTGTTGGTGGTTGGAGAATCCTTAACTGCACAACGGACCTCATGTCCTTGAGTGTATCAAAGTTTATTCGGTCTCGCTTGTTGAATTATATGCATTATATCCAGATGGTGTTGAATTATATGTGCTATATCCAGTCCTAATAATAAAATTAGGTTTATAACCTTAATGTGCACCTCATACAAAGAATTGTTTATTGATAAATAATGTCACACTCTACCATTGTTCCTTTTCCCTAATTGGTGTCTTGAATTGGGTTAGTTTAATTGTTAAGAATATTTTTTAGTGTCATGTATACCAAGATAACTAATAAGGTGTTCACAATAGCCATACATATTAGTTGTTAACTAAGTCACATGACACGAGGACACGAGACACAGAGGACACGAAAATACGAGTATTCAACACGAGACATAGTGACCCCGGAAACATGACATGAGGAACACGTTTTATATATATAATACTGAAATATAGTTCCATAGTTCCTAATCCATATTAAGTTACTGAAATATAGTATTAGTTTATTAATTTAGTACGTCAATGATGTTCATTACTCACAATTCAATGTTCATTCTTGAATCTTCATGTTATTAACTTATTAAACAGATTGAGAACCAAATCAAGCATTATGCATATTGTACATGTGACATCACACTGATATTTTCTTTCTCGCTAGTTCTAGCTCTCTTGTTGACTAGTATATGAATCTGACTTACTCAAGTTGTACATCCTGGAAAATGTGGGTCATTGCAAGATAAATTCAACTAGGTAGAGCCCTATATATTTAAGTCAACTCTCTGTAGACATTGATATTTGCAATTAAAACAATACAATGGCTATATATGCATGCTTTCTTCATTGGTCAAACTTGGAGATTTGCAGGGAGTCGAAAAATGTTTTGAAGAGTAGGAATTCAATTGCCTAAGTTATGATATCGGAGTGCCCAATGCACTAATTGATGCCTATATCACAAAAGGAATGATTGAAAAGGCAGGCCACGTAGTCTTTCTTGAACATGAATTAGAAAATGAGGAAAACCAAATTTCAAAACATGGGAAATATTTGTGGATGGATATTTAGAGAACAAGAAAACGAATCGAGCTATAGACTCTAGAGAACATGAAGAAAGCTATTTCGAAAGTTAAAAATCGTGAATGGCAGCCGACACCTAAAAACGCACTTGAATACATTGATACAAATTATAAATATATGGGCATATGGCATACAAGAAAATGTTGACTTGGCCCCACACACTCCAAAGCAAGAAATTTAAGCCCCAAACCACAAGCTCCAAACCATGAATGCTATTATCTAGGACCCAGGTCGATGTGAAGTTGACAATTGGGAATCGCTGAAGGAACTTCCAACACAACACAATAACGACTCCATTGAGCTTTGACGACGAAAAATGACCGAAAAAACCAAAAAAATGAACCATGCGCTAGCTTTATGAGTGACTTTTCGTGGGACACATGTCCTAAGAGGCAAAAATGTTAGGGCACATTTTCACCATGTCGAAAATGCGTCTCGCGATTGGAGGACACGATGAAAACCGTTTTGGACATGTTTTAGTTTGTATTTCGTGTCCGACACGTGAAATATGGGACACGTGACCCTGAGGGATGTGTCCTGCGACTTAGGTTAAGAATATTTTTCAGGGTCATGTATACCAAGATAACTAATAAGGTGTTCACAATAGCCATACAAATGTAACCTTCCACGTGTATTTATAATATCCATACAAATACAAGGTGACCAAGACCTCATTCACACTATACATGCATGTGCCAAAACTAGGGTCATTAGCACAATGTCTACCTAATTGGCAAGATAACCGGAGTCATTACAACCCCTCCCCCTTGAGGGGAACACCGTCCTCGGTGTTCTATGACCATAAACAAAATATGACATGGATCATTAGCACAATGTCTGCCTACTTGGCAAGATAACCGGGGTCATTACAACCCTTTCCCCTTGAGGGGAACACCATCCTGAGTGTTCTATGATCATAAACAAAATATGATAAAAACAAACCTGTTACCTCACCATTAGATTCATCTCGTCGAGATGATTTTGGTAATATAAAAATTCGCCTCAAGTGGGTTCCATAGCCATACGATATGGTATTACACTTAGTTACAATGCACTCATTATTGGGCTTGTGGGTTCCATAGCCATACGATATGGTTTTACACTTAGTTACAATGCACTCGTTATTGGGCTTGTCAAGAAGGCAATGTTTAAATTGGTCTTCAAGACATAGGGTGAAATGATCATGCATGCTTATTGTGTCCTGCGTAGACTCTAAAAGACTGGACCATAACAGGCATATTTGAATTGGAAGGGAATACTGAGAGCTTCTTGACATCACTGTATACTGTTAGATTGAAACTTCCAATATATCTCCATTTGGGCAAGCGTCACACATTTTCTATGTCTGGTCATCTGACTCCAGTTCTCTGTAGGTATAGACAAGTATGTCTAGATTGCCCTGCGAGTGATGAATCCATGAAAGTATACCTTTTCATATGTTCTACTGTTGGATGGATACACTCAATTACACCATCTCATGTCAGTCCCTTTGATTGAGCTTTATGTATTAATTTGGCTGTTGGAATATCTTGCCTACCTATTGAAAAGGCAGTAGCTTGTAGCAATTTTTGATTAATGTTATGAGTGGTTCATGACAGTCATACCTGGCTCAGGATCTATTATGCCCATGTCCTATGGCAATATTAAACCATGACAGCACGTACATCACCCTCGAGAAAAGGGCAGCTTCTAAAGCGTTGACCATTTTAAGCATTTTAAAATCAGGTTAATTGAGCTGTCATACGAAACTGTCCTAATCAACGAGAAACCAACCTTGGTACAGATTGATATTAACTTCACAGCCTTGCACTTACCATCATATATTCATGGGCTTAGGAAAGTTGGGGAAACTATGCTAGGGTTGCTTAGAGTGAAGGAAGAAGTACCTGAGCAGCAGTGGTGATTCTTCCTAATTCCACTTGGCATTTTAACTAGTGGAGAACTTGCACTCACTGTGAGAGATCCAGTGGCTATACTTCCAACCTGCTGTTTCCTGCAAATCTGAGTCAAAGCCTCTAAGCGTTCTGGGTGCTCATACCTACACTCTCACACTCCAAAAACTGGTGCAACGTGGAGTATTACTGTGAGGTCTTCATGGTCCAAACCGCCTCTGTTTCATAAGGGTTATTTGATCTTGGAGTCTAGAACTGCTTCCTTTAACGTCTAACCTTTTGGGGGTTACTTGACATTCTCCAGCGGCCTCACCGGTTTCTGTCCACCCAAACCATAATCCATGTAACGTCCATAGGGACATATTTGGAGATCATTTGTAGGTCACTACGGTAGACCCTACTTCTGTTGTTGAGGTGTACTAGACCCTTTTGGTCTTTGATGTCCAAGTCACATTCCAGATTTGAGAGAAGATGGCTGAAATTCAGAAGCCAGTGTGGTCATCTAATTACTCCAATGATTGTACCTTTATGTTTGGACGGTTATTAGAGTTTCCAGAGAGCTGCAATGGGGTAGCACTCTTCACATTAACTCAAGTTTGTGGTCTTCTAGTAAAATGGTTTATTACCTTTGTGGATGAACTCTACAACCACTATTGTTGCCTCATATGTAATGCAGCTTCATCTATTAATGATCTGTTTCTGGGAGCAGATGAAGGAACACTATAACTTGGAGAACTTTTAGTTTTCAAAGGAGACATCCTACATTTAGAGGCTTTGTTCAACATGAAGAAGCATGGCAGACAGCACATATTTCAAGAGCCTTTTTTGTTGGAGAGGTTTAAGGAGGTCAAAAGGTCACTAGTCCAAGACGAGGATTCCCAATTTTCTTTGATTTGATCCTCCCTCAAATTATGGATTCTTAAATTGCCAGATATATTTTATTATTATTAATTGGAGGAGAAAGTGCATCTAAATCTACTTTTGGCTGTTTCAGGGAAAATTAGTTGAGGAGATTGAGGAGTGATATAATTTTTTTTTTTACTTTGGTGCAAATTGTGGATCTGGAAGTCAACGTGAATAAGCATAGCAGTCAACACAAGCTCAGAAAGAAAGCTTGCTCAAATATCAATTAATGCCACCACAGTGTGCATCTTGTCTTTCAAGAAGCTATGAATATTTACACAAGATACCACATGTTTTTGTGTCCATGAAACCATATGAACAATCCGTTTAGATTAACTTAATTCAAACAACTGGTGAAGTCATTGTAGAATGTAATGACATTGGAAATTTTTGTGTTTCCTTAATGAGTCTATTTTAAACACGTACCAGGTTCTCAAGATTCACGGAGATAAGGGACTTTACCCTTATTTCTGACTCAACCTACAACTGGTATTTTCATATGCAATATTTTGATAACGCATTGGACCTATTTCTCCATAGCTTGTCAAAACTGGAATAAGATGTATCTTGGTATTGGCATTGCATCCTACCAACCAAGGAAAATTGTAATGATCAAGCTGCACTATCCAAAGGCAATGGTATGGATCCTTTGAAATACAAGGTCGTGGCTTCTTATACACTGGTTGGTTTAGCCACCAAGAGGACATGTTAAGTCTGTATTGCATTCCAGCGTGCATTGAAGACTTATGCCAGCTAGTCCTTAAAGGATTTACAATTGTCTGCACCAAAGGGGTGATATATGTCTCTTTCTCATTTCCTGCCATCCTGAGATATCTCTTTCTGATTGCAGTCTTATTTTATTGATGATACAAAAACACACCCAGTCATATGGACTTAGAGTTCTTAGAGTTGTGTGTGTTTGGTGGTTCTTAGAGTTCTATCCGTAGTACTATCTTTTCCTTTCGGTTCCACACCCCTTTGCTACAGAAGTTATTTCTCAGCTGATATCACTGCCCTTGAGAAATATTTCTCTCTTTTAACAGAAATGCACAAAGAAGCCAAACCACCAAATCTTGGCAGTGTTTCACATGCAGGGCTGAATGATGTTAGTTTTGTGACTAGTTCCTCACATGGATTTTGTCACACACACATCATTTTACATGACATCATCGAGGCATTACAAAAGCATAATACTGATGGCCATGTCTCAACTGTAGGAGCAATCCATCACATATTCTACCTCATACCTCATTAGCATCAATTCAACTCCAATAGAACAGACATGAATTCATTATACATGTCAATGTAGGGCTAAGGATGTCATACGTAGTGACTGCAACTTGGATAAATCCCTGAACCTCCTTTACATCTCTTTATTCAGTTTTTATTGGTGACTCGGAACATGATGATTATTCACCTAATTGTATTCCATGTTTCTCCATCTTTGAGAGTTGGTCGACGATGGTCATCTCTTGATTCTAGGGTTACACCTTTAGTTGTCATTCCTTTCACTTAGCTAGTTTTCATTCCTTTCGCGATAGAGCCCATTAGCTCCTAAGTGTTGAACCTAGGAGCTCTAATACCACTTGTAAGTTTGTAACATACCCCCTTTAGGCGTAACATGCCTCCTTGGAAAATTTTCATTTTTCGGTCTACTTTATTTTTGATATATATATATATATATATATTTCTGAGTGTATAAAATGGCTTAATTCCCTCCTTCAAGTAGGTTCCCTTCTGTGCCTGGGGTGCTCATCTGGTACCACCTTTCCTTGAGGGACTAGGTACGTTACCCATTCTAGATCTGTGGAGACTGAGCTAATGGATCAATTTCATGGTACTGACAGACCATGTTGATAAGAGGAGTTTTTGATATGAGAAGGTTCTAATGGTTATACCTGCAATTTGTTTTATAAGATCTCATCGAGACAGCCCCCATTCAGTGGTGATAGCTCTTTCTGCTAAGAGCAGAATCCTTTTTGTGGGAGCCTATCTTTAGAAGCTCAATTAGGGCGGTAGTGGAGTTAGTTTGTTTGTAAGTCTCTAACATCCACATTGCGGCTTGACTAATGATCAACCCACTTCCTTTATTGGAAGAGAGTATGCTTCAGATTTTAGAGACTGCCCCCATTCAGTGGTGATGGCTCTCTTTGCTAAGAGCAGAATCCTTTTTGTGGCAGCCTAGCTTTAGAAGCTCAATTAGGGCGGTAGTGGAGTTAGTTTGTTTGTAAGTTTCTAACATCCACATTGCCGCTTGACTGATGATCAACCCACTTCCTTTATTGGAAGAGAGTATGCTTCAGATTTTACTTTAAATACATTACTGATATAAGCTCTGGATTGATGTAGACCTCATTAGTCAATTGTCTTACCTCGTCCTTAGGAACTGCATACACAATATTAGTGCACCAGATTTTGGACTTCATGAGATTTCGGTCTTTAGACTGTTGAATGTAGTAGCCAATCATCTCCTTTGGGTTCCAGTGCACCCCGTGCAAATTCCTCCCGTCATAATTAATTTGCTAGGCTAATTCTACCTTTAACCGTATCCAAAATCTAGAATCTCATGCACCCAAGGGGTTGCAGACAGCTCACACATATGTCAATTTCATTTCAAGATGTAGTTACAACCTTCATAACTGGACTAGGATTGTTACAAGGGCTTAAATTCATATAACCAAACAAGAGTTGCACGCAGTTCATATGTACTTCAGATTCACTCATTATGAATGTGTAAACATAATGCATCCCACGGATAGGCAAATATAGACATTTAAATGTAATTGAGGGCATAGAGAAGTAGAACTTAACTGGAGGCTAGGATCGGTGGTGCAGTACATGTTACATTATTTGATTTCTACCCCACTAAACCTCTCATATGTGTGAAAATTTGCTGCAATAATTGATTTATTTCTCCTACTTATTTATGATAATTTATTTACCAATACTTAAAAAAATTCAGTTGTAGACTTCACAAACTAGAACTGAAAATTAAATGGCAAGAGAAACATAACATATGAACAATCACATTGACACACTTGGTTTTGCACAATCGTCCCCAAAAAAACCCAATGTGGGAAAACTGGTGCAGCGGATCTGAGGATTCTTATTATTGACTATATTTGAATACAATTTAGGATGCTCATCTAGCAATCCTTTACAGAGAAAATACTAGTGGAAAATCTAAGTGAGTTTTACCTCACTTCACCTCACAAAATTTTGGCTGATCCGGCACAAGACTGGCTAAGCTCGGCTATTTCTGCATTGGCTCTGCGTCACCTTCTCTGTCCTCTGTGTCAACTCTCCCGGCTGTTCCGATAGTTCGGGCAGTTCCTGACAGTTCCGATAGTTCTGGATTCTGCGTGACAGGTAACTTTTCTACTCTGCGCTAGCCCTTTGGCTCTACGTCAGGATTGCATGGGCCCAGACTGGTCCAGTGTCAGCTTTCCTAGCTATTGTGCTGCCTCTCTGCAAGATTACTTCGCCTCTCTGTGCTGGCCTACACAGTGTTGACATAAAGGTAGCACAGTCAGTGACAGGAAGTCGAGTTTCTGCAGAGGGAATTCAGTGACAAGAAGTCGAGTTTCTGCAGAGGGAATTCAAAGTTCGGTTGCTGGAAGCTAGGGTGCGAGTCTGGGAGGCAGGAAAGTCGATTTCTCAGCGAGCGGAGGATCCAGAGCAGAGAGGTAGCATAATATCCAGGAGGGGTGACCCAGAAGCTGCCCAAGGTGATGCAGTTCTGTGTAGAGGCCATGTAGAGGGTGATACAAAGCCTCCACAACTGAAGGATCAATCATTGTTTCTGCATAATAAATAAACCCCTAGAGCTACTGCATCGGTTTTCCCGCATTGGGTTTTTCCGGGGACTATTGTATCCAAAAATAACTGTGTCCTGTGTATCTTGTTCTTTGCTCAGTTTTCTGTTTCATGTATTCAAATATTAAAGAAGTGTAGGCTGTAGAAGTAATTTGTTTCAGTATTAAGAGAATAACTTGATAATGTATATTAAAATCAAGTAGGTGAAGTAGATTCAAATTTGCTGCAATAGGGGTTCCTTGAGGATTAGGAATTTTCACAGAGAGTGGGTTTGAGTGAATCCACGAGGGTCGAGTTGTCAGAAGGAGATCGAGTTTGTCTGGAGGAGGCTGAGTTGCTGGCGTGTTGGGGTTTTTCCAGTGCGTATTAGTGGCAGGGTGTAGATCGAGTTGCTGGAGGGTGCAAATCTGATTGTTGGAGGCCGATTTCTTTTGAGTGGTTTCATTTGTAGGAAGATTTCCTTGAGCCTGATTTACCTAGGCTGAATTCATTTTAAGGGAGCTGAGTTGTAGGTTCCAAATTGCATTTCTCTTTGTATCTTTGTGGGACGAAAAACCCTGATGGAGAATTGTTTGTGGGTTAATTAATTTTTGCAAATGTGTGATTGATCTCTCTAGTTTATTCATATTTTTAATTCTAGAAGCCAAACATACTAATGATTTTATTTTTTAGTGATTCAAATATTATTTGGGTAAATAAATAATAGGTTGGGGATAAATTAAATTGTTGTGAGAAAATAAATCTCGCTGGTATTAGATGTTTAACACAGTATCAGAGCAGTCTAGAAGGCTCATGAAAGAGTTCTTGGACTTTGGTAAGCAGATAGGAATAAAGAAGGAGCTCACAATACCTTACAACTCTCAGCATAATGGGTTTGCTGACAGAAAAAATAGGACCATGATGGAGGCAACGAGGGCAATGATCACTAATCAGGAGTTGTTATGTATTTATGGGCGAAAGGACACCATTAGACAAATGTGTGTAGCTTTGACCGATCTCTATTAGAGTACAACTAGAACAAAAAATGGTGCCACGGGAAATGATAAACAATATTAAAATGGGCAGATTTGAGATCGTGACCTCCTATCTCACGAGGGTCCAACAAGCTCGTGATGAACTTGCAGTTGTGGGGGAATCTACGCATGATTTAGAGCTCGTCAAAGTTGCTTTGAAGGGATTTGTGAACTTGTGTTCCACTTTTGTGGATGGGATTTTTGCTTGAACAACTTTGTATTTGGAGCCAACTATGGGGCGATTTCACCCAAAAGGAGATCTGGGAAAATTTATTGGTTGGAGGACAATGGAAGGGCGGTGAGGAGAAGGACGAAGTTGCTCTTGCTACACAAGTGAAAAAGGGCAAAGCAAAGGCCAAGCAGAACCAGGTTGGCGGAGCACCTTCACAAATCAAGAAGGAAAAGGACATGAGCAAAGTTAAATGCTTTGCTTCTCATGAGTTCGGGTATTTTGCTAGTCGGTCTCCTAAGAAAAATAAGGGTAAGACTACTACGTCAACTATTGTGCAGATGGAGGAAATGGCAGAGAAGCTCTATAAAAACTTTTCCCTACTATCTTGCCTTTTTGGAATCATCACAAGAGTTGTTTGGTTCATGGACAGTGGAGCATCTCGTCATATGACGGGATCAAATGAATTCTTCACCAACATGACCAAGGGGCCTAGAGATGTAAATGTGAAGCTTGGTGACAAGGGCAAGTATGCAGTCAAGGCCACTAGGAGTTTCGAGTTCTTGATGGACTGAGGTGGCATCATGGAGGTGAATGAAGTGCTAAATGTATAGGTTTGGAGAAGAATCTCCTTTCAGTTTCGACCATGGAGGACAGAGGATTAGAGGTCAACTTTATGGGAGGTGAAGTCGCTGTTGGGCCAAAAGGGACCAATCTCAGCAAGAAGTGAGTGATCAGTAGGAGTGAGAGAGATCTCTATTTGTTGCGAGGACAACTGATGAAGGCTCTCATCCATGAAAGTGACAATAAGGGCAAGATTTGGCATAGTAGGATGGGACACCTACACTACAAAGATCTTATGATGGTGTAGAGGATGGTTACAAGTTCTCCCAAGATTTGGGTGGAGGGGGATGGAGTTGTGTAAAGGGTGTGTGCTTTGCAAGCAAGCTAAGAATGCATATCCTCATAGTGAGACTAGGTTTAAGGTTGTGCTAGACTTGGTGCATTCTGATATTTGTGGTCCTATGTTTGTGACATCGATCACATGATCTATATTTTGTGATGTTCATAGGTGATTATTCTAGGAAGACTTGGATCTACTTTCGAAAGACCAAGGATGACGGCTTTAATCAGTTTTAGGAGTTCAAGGCTCTTTTAGAGAACCAAATAGGAATGAAGATTAAGGTGATGAGATCAGATAATGTGGGTGAGTAAACCTCCAATGAGTTCATGGACTTTTGTAGGTAGGCAGGAATCAAGAAGGACCTCACGGTACCTTACAACTCTCAACATAATGGGCTTGCCGTGAGGAAAAATAGGACCATCTTGGAGGCAACGAGGGCAATGATCTATGATGAGGAGTTGTCTATGTTTTATGGGTAGGGGCCTGCAATACAATTGTGTGTGTGTAGAATAAGAGTCCACAAGGTGTTGGCGGACGTGACTCTTAAGGAGTTGTTTATAGGAGTGAAACTCGATATGAGTCATTTTCCATATTCGGTAGCCCAATTTATGTTTATGTTCCGAGAAGAGGACTAAGCTGGAGCCTTTATCTAAGAGGGGTGTGTTTATTAGTTATAGTGAGGTCTCAAAGGCCTACAAATTCTTCATTCTTGGATAGAGAAAGGTGATCGAGTCGGGATGTCAGATTTGATGAGGACAAGACCCTCAGGAAATCTCGTGAGCGAGAGCCAACAATGGTAGAGGAGAAGGAGCAAGTGGCTTCTAAGGCTGAGCAGGGACCAACAACACCAACAGGGACACAACCAACAGATTCAGAGGATGGGTTAGATATTCCCTTTACTACTAGGAGGAGGCCTAGATGGGCTGAACAAACATTGAGAGATGCAAAACAACATGTGCAGGCTCCTAGCAACACTTTCAGGCAGAGTAGATCACCAACCAGATATTTTGGTTATTTGCCACTATCAAGCAACGTTTAAGAGTCTTAGGCATCCACTTTTGAGGATGCCACAGGCGAGCAGGTCTGGAGAGATGCCATGATAGAGGAGTATAGCTCCATCACGAGCAATGATGTTCGGGATGTAGTGCCAAGACTGGAGGGGGAGTGTGTGGTCACTTCTCGATTCATTTACAAGATCAAACATGCTACATATGGCAGTATCGAGAAGTATAAAGCAAGGTTCGTGGCGAGAGGGTTCTCCTAGAAGGAGGGTGTGGATTATGAGGAGACATTCACACCCATCACCAAATATACATATATTAGAGCAGTTCTGTCCATTGCTTCAGAGATGGGGTGGAGGATATATCAGATGGATGTGAAGGCTGCTTTCCTCAATGGAGTGATTGAGGAGGAGGTGTATATTGAGCAACCTCATGGTTTTAAGGTGCATGGGAGAGATTCCCCTGTATGCAAGTTGAAGAAGGCCCTTTACAGGTTGTAGCAGGCTTTGTGCGCATGGTATGCCAGGATTGATGGATATCTTCTTGGTTTGGGCTTCACCAAGAGTGAGGTGGATCCCAACTTGTACTTTGTACTTGTTGAGGGTGAATCGCTCATATTAGTATTATATGTAGATGATCTCTTCTTGACAGGATTGGAGAAGTTCATAGGGATGTGCAGAGAGGACCTTGCTTCAGAGTTTGACATGAAGGGCATCGACTTGATGCACTACATTTTGGGATTGGACTAGGAGAACTTTTCCATGGGCAGGGCAAGTTTGCAGTAGAGATCCTGAGGAGATTCAAGATGGAGAATTGCAGGCCTATGTCTACACCCATGACCATTAACCTGAAGAAGCTGAGTGCTTTTGAAGGTGAACTACTAGATCCCACACCCTATAGGAAACTGATAGGTTCCTTGATGTATCCAGTGAACACTAGGTCATATATATGTTTTGCTGTGAACACACTTAGCCAATATATGGTGGAGTTGAGATAGGTTCATTGGGTGGCAGCGAAGCATGTACTGAGATACTTGCATGGGACATTAGACTTTCCATTGAGATATGTTAGAGTTGGAGGAGTGGAGCTACAGGGGTACACAAATTCTAGTTGGGCAGGGAGTGTGGTGGATAGAAAGTCCACATCTGGATGTTGTTTCAACTTGGGATCAACCATGATCTCATGGTTCATTAGGAAACAATAGTTAGTGGCACTCAGTTCAGGAGAGGTAGAGTACATGGTAGCGAGTATTTTGAGTTGCGAGGCAGTGTGGCGTCACAAGATGCTTGCAGGGTTATTTGATCTGTAGATGGGGCCAATGGTGATACATTGTGATAATCAGAGTTGCATTAAGCTCTCTGGGAATCCTATGTTTCATGATTAGTCCAAGCATATTGAGATAAGATATCACTTCATCTGAGACAGAGTCTAGAGGGGCGTTGTGAGATTGTAGTACATTTCTATAGAGGAGCAGGTGGTAGATGTTCTCACAAAGCCTCCAGTGAAGGGAAAGTTTGTCAAGTACCAAGATAAGTTGGGGTGGTGGAGAATCCCTTCCTTGCTAGGCAGGGAGTGTTGATGTGAGTAGCATCAGAAAGTCTTCTACAATTGCTTGGTGTCTTGGCATGTGGAAGAAATTATTTTGCTCTTTTAGTGATTTATGTCTTCTTTCCTAAGTTTAACTTAGGAAAGTACACTAATTAAAATCGATAAATATTATGGACTATTGGGTTATTTTGTAAGGATAAATAATTTAATTATTTAAGTGACTTGGAAATAATCTCAACAATTGATCTTCAAGATGTTTCTAGTGTTGAAATTCGAGAGCAATAGAGAATTTCTCATCATGGTAATTACTTGTGACAATTTGTATATATATTTTCTATTTATTTTTTACTTCATTCATTATGTCATCAAGCAATTACACAAATTCAACGCACAAGAGAGGCAAGAGACACCAAAGATTAGGCGGCTAGAGGCAAGGGCAAAACCCACAAGGGGAAAACCCATAAATCCTTTCCTTATAGAATCTTCATCAAGAAGAGAAATCCAAGTCATAAATGAGTTGACCAATAGACCTATTATCAAGTGCCAAGTCAACCCTCAAATTCTGCCATGTCTTGTTTATAAGATAGTCAACCAATACAGAGATAGCCTTTTTGTAGCCTGCATTACACAAAGATTATGGTCTTCTTGTAGCTCGCATAGTCCTCTTGTAGCTCACATATAGTGCCTTGAAAATTTTTTCTTGACCATAAACAATATGTCTTAGAAAAAGTGGGTTCTTGAGGAAGATGTTTTGCAGAGACTCAAGTTGTTCTTTCCTTGTCTTATTTGAACTTCGGCCTTCTTCCTTCCTTGTATATTTCAAAGATAGATGATTAGATGTTGTGCGTGCAATCTACTCCAAATGAGGGATTCAAATAGGCTTTATATGGTCTTCTTGAGTAGGCCGACTTGAGCTCTAGGGCGCCTACTTGGCAACTTGATGAGACAAATGATACTCGACAAAAATTCAAGCTTTCTTCTTTTCATAAGGTCACGAAGAACATGCCCTTTTGCTTTTCTTTTGACCAAAATAAAACATGAAGAACATGCTTACAAAATAATAATAATATTATTATTTTTTTTTACATAAAATACATATTTATGAAGACCGAACCTAGTTACAATTCCAACATCTAGAAGGAAGATTCCAAATGTTTCTAGAGTGGAGATTGGGGGTAGAGATTTGGACTCAATGAAAATTATAAATGGAGGTGAAGACACAACGAAGAGCACAAGTGTGTGAGTGTCATCACGAGAGAGAGCGATTCTCTCTACAGTTTGAGTGGCTCAATGACTAGTGCACAAAGAAGGAAGAAGTGCGAGTGGGTTTGAGCAAATTCAGGAGGGCAATTCAGTAGGGCCGAGTTGGAGGAGGCTGTAGGGCTGAGTTGCCGAAAGGAGATCGAGTTTGTTTGGAGGAGGCTGAATCGCTGGAGTGCTGGGGTGTTTTAGTGTATATTAGTGTAGGCCATAGATCAAGTTGTTGGAGCGTGCAAATCTGATTACTGAAGGCTGATTTCTTCAGAGCGATTTCATTTGGAGGCAGATTTCCTTGAGGTTGATTTACCTTGGCCGATTCATTTTAAGGGAGCCAAGTTGCAGGTTCTAGATTGTATTTCTCCTTGTATTTTTGTGGGTCTAAAAACCTAGATTTTCCATATAATTAATTGACAGAGAATTGTTTGTGGGTTAAATTTTTGCATTGATCCCTCTAGGTTATTTTCGCTGCATATTTTTAATTCTAGAAGTTAAAGATACCAGTGATTTTTTTTTTTGGAGATTCAATTATTATTTAGGTAAATAAATAATAATTGGGGATAAATTAAATTGTCATGAGAAAATAAATCCAGGTGGTATTAGAAATTTAACACTCTTCCCTCAACTATTTAGGGTTTGCAATTTGGCATTTGAATACAATGTACTTAACTCTGCAGAATATTTTGGGTCTTTGTTTAAGGTTTTTGTAATATGTTTTTTCATTACTATTAAATATTTATAATGAGATTTATAATGTTCTTTAAAGATTTCTCATAAGATTTTGTGATCTTTATTTAATATTTGGTTTGGTTTTTGTTTGGTTTAGTGGGTGGGAGATTAATGTAGGTTCTAATAGTCCATGATTCCATAGGTGTAGTGCGTAAACGTGAATATTGCAGTGGTATGTATGGTACCATATGTGTTTTTGTTTAAGTTTGAGTCATCTTACATTATTAGTTATTTGTTTAATTATTGAATGTGATGCAATGTAGGTAAAGGAATGTGGAGGATCACTGAGGAACGGAGAGAGACATTGTAGTAGAGTGCAGAGGAAAAGGTGGAGGTCAGTTTTCTTTTGGCACGAAATGCGTGTATGATATGCTATGTTATCTTTCTTATTGTAAATGCTATAATTCTCCTCCTTCCTTACTTATTTAGGGTTTGTGATTGCTATTGTTTGCTTAAGATGTACTTCCTAGGGAATAAGATTTTCGTAATATATTCGGTCTCCGTTTCTCATAAGATATTTTGATCTCCATTTCATAATTTCCACAATAGTTCATGTATATTTAATATTACACAATATTTCTCCGTTTCTCATAAGATATTTTGATCTCCATTTCATAATTTTCACAATAGTTCATGTATATTTAATATTACACAATATTTCGTGCATATTTAATAGTTTGTAGAATATTTTATAGTCTCTATTTAACACTTATTTATCTTTTGTGATGTAGGGTGCTGCCATAAATGTGTTTTGCAATTGTAGTGGAACGTCTCATCTTTTATTTGTCTTTTTATGTTTTTTGTTTTTGTTATTTATTTATTTATTTGTCTTTTAATGTGTTTTTTTTGTTATTTTCGTTCTACTTTTGTATTGTTGGTGACATTTTATTTTCTAATTTTGTTGTTTTATTTTGTTTTCTTAATGTTGCGACTATTATATCTTCGTATTTGTAAGCATGGCCATGCTCATTTGTTGTATAATAGCTTTATTTTTATTTTTATTTTCTTGTGTGTGTTTTTTTATTATCTATTTTCATATTTTTTCTTGGTTTCAATGGGTGGAGAAATTGAGAAAAACCTTAACAACCCATAGTGTGGGTTTAGGATTGATGCAGAGTCCACGTGTAGTGGGCAAAGGCAACAAAAGTATGTATGCAGGGGATTTACTTTATGGGAAAAGGTGAACGAGGTATGTACGTGGAAACTTACTTTCTTTGTTTATCTCTATATAATTATATGGCTTCATGCCCATTTTTATTAAACTCATTTGTTGCTTCATCATTATATCATGTGTGTTTGTTGAAATTTAGATTCAATGTTGATTAAGAAAGGTTAAAGACCACTAGGGATTCCACTGAATCTCTTTCCGTAAGAGAGATTGAGGCACCATAACAAAGGAAGAGCCAAAGATAGACGGTGAGTTATCTTAGTTATCTTTTGTTGTAAGACTCGTTTAAATTAGATGCACATATTATATTGTTTGAGATTTATTTATACAATGAGTGCTATTCAAATGTAGGATGTAGGTAAAGGAAGGTTGAGTAGCATTGATGAAACTATTTTTTTTATTTTTAGTATTCTTATTTTATTTTATTTAATTTGTGAGAGACTTGTCGATGTGCAGGAAAGTGTAAAGGAAAAAAGTGAGTTCTCTAATCTCTTTTTGTGAGAGAGATGTGAGACACCATAACAAAGGAAGAGCCAAAGATAGATGGTGAGTTATCTTTTGTTGCAAGACATAGATAGTGAGTTATCTTTTGTTGCAAAATTAGATGCACATATTATATTGTTTGAGATTTGTTTATATAATAAGTGCTATTCAAATGAAGGATGTAGGTAAAGGAAGGTGGAGGAGCATTGATGAAACTATTTTTTATTTTTTAGTATTCTTATTTTATTTTATTTTATTTGAGAGACTTGTAGAGGTGCAGGAAAGTGTAAAGGAAAAAAGTGAGTTCTCTTTTGGTTTTGATGTGGATTTATTCTCGTTTCAATACAATAATTCTCCTCCCCCTTTAATTATGATTTTTGGTTATTGCATAAGATGTACTTTTTCATAATATTACTGATAAGACCTTTTGTTTTTATTTATGATTTCTCATAAGATATTAAAGTGTCTATTTTGGTTTCTATTTGGTGCGTTGAATGGGGAATTATGGCAGGTCCTAACAATCCATGATCCTATAGGTGTACTGGGTGAAGGGGAAGGTTGAGGCGATATGTGTGTATTTAAATTTGAGACATGTTACATTATTTGTCATTATCTAATTATTGACCACAATGTAAATTCTCCTCCCTCTTTAATTATGATTTTTGGTTAGTACATAAGATGTACTTTTTCATAATATTATTGATAAGACCTTTTGTTTTTATTTATTATTTCTCATAAGATATTAAAGTGTCTATTTTGGTTTTTATTTGGTACGTTGAATGGGGAATTATGGCAAGTCCTAACAACCCATGATCCTATAGGTGTAGTGGGTGGAGGTGAAGGTTGAGGCGATATGTGTGTTTTTAAATTTGAGACATCTTACATTATTTGTCATTTATCTAATTATTGACCACAATGTAATGCAGGTGATGCAATGGAGAAATAACTAATGGAGAAATCACTAGTTGAACTGCTAAAATGCTAAAATGTACTTGTGAGGGAGGGAGAGGCTCCAACATAGTGCAAAAGTAGACATAAGGTAGAGATGAGTTCTATTTTTGTGGAAATATCCATATATGATCCACTATTTATCTAGTTGACTAGCTATGATTCTCCCTTCTTATCTTTTTAGGTTTTATTATTTTTAGTGTTTACATAATATGAACTTTCTAGTGTTGGGTGTACGACCAAAGTCCCACATTGACTAGAAGTGGGGAGGATAATGGGTATATAAGGATGGACAGATATCTCCATTGGTATGAGGCCTTTTGGGAGTAAGTCCAAAAGCAAATCCATGAGGGCTTAGGCCCAAAGTGGACAATATCATACCATTGTGGAGATATGTGGTGTCCAGAGTCCTTACAAGTGGTATCAGAGCCAAGGTTCGAAGTTAGCCAAGTGGATGAATCCTCGGAACGCTGAGCAAAGGTGGTGGGCCCCAGTAATATCACGATGGGATCCATGGATGAGCTCGGTTAGACAGGCGGTGTGCTCCGGATTCTTCATGGACGTGCCCTGGTCCCAACACGGTGAAGGGGAGTTGACCTGGGATAGAGCAAGCTCTCGAGGCAGGTGGTGCTCTATGTAAGGCGTGTGCTTCCAACGCATTGGAGTGGAGAATCCTGGTTGGTAGAGAGTGGACGGATGGATAATTGTTTAAGGGGATGCTCGATGGTCCTTTGTTCGAGGGGAGGATTGTTGGGTATACGACCAAAGTCCCACGAAGTGGGGAGGATCATGGTTATATAAGAATGGACAAATATCTCCATTGGTATGAGGCCTTTTGGGAGTAAGTCCAAAAGCAAATCCATGAGGGCTTAGACCCAAAGTGGACAATATCATACCATTGTGGAGATATGTGGTGTCTAGAGTCCTTACATCTAGTGCATAAGATTATTTGTAATCATATCTCACAACCTTTTGGGTGTATTTAATATTTTACATTATGTTTATAGAATGCAATGTAGGTAATGGAATGTGGAGGATCACTAACGAACTACTAAAATTTCTTTACGAGAACGAGATTGTTGTAAAGTTTATTTTTATTTAACTCATGTGTTGTTTCATCATTATTTCATGTGTGTTTGTTGAAATGTAGATGCGTTACAGATTAAGAAACGTGAAGGAACATTTGCGAAACTACTATTTTCTTTGCATGAGAGAAATGTGAGGCACCATATCAAAGGTATAAGAAAAGATAGAGGGCGAGCTACATTTTGTTGCAAGACTCATGTTTAAATAGATGCATATTATATTATTTGAGATTTATTTATATAATGTGTGGTATGAAAATGTGAGTAAAGGAAAGTGGTGGAGTACTGAGAAAACTACATAGGTATGTATGAGGATCCCTAATGAACTACTGAAATTTACTAAAATTTATTAATGAGAACGAGATTATTGTAAAATCCATTTTTATTTAATTCATTTGTTGCTTCATCATTATATCATGTGTGTTTGTTGAAATGTAGATGCATTGCAAATCAAGAAAGGTGAAGGAATACTCGTGAAATTACTATTTTCTTTACATAACAGAGATGCGAGGCACCATAGTAAAGGTATAAGCAAAGATAGAGCGTGAGCTATATTTGTTGCAAGACTCGTGTTTAAATAGATGCATATTACATTATTTGAGATTAATTTATATAGTGTGTGGTATGAAAATGTGGGTAAAGGAAGGTGGAGTATAGGTGGAGTATTGAGAAAACTACATAGGTATGTATGGGGGGCTTTACTTGTTTGTTACTACATAATTATATGGTTCTATGATTTTATGTCCATTTTATTTAACTCATTTGTTGCTTCATCATTATATCATGTGTGTTTCTTAGAACATTGTGTGTAATTAATATTATTCATAATATTTTTTTTGGTGTTTAGGGGTTTTTCTTGGTTGGCCATCAATGCAATTTGAGGTTGCGGATTAGTGTCTCTGTTGGTTCTTTCTCTTGTTTTTTTGCTATTGTTGGTTCCTATTTGGTGTAAAACCCATGCATGCTTCGGTATGCCAACCTATTTTGCAGTGGGATTTACATATGGTCCCATATGTGCTTTTGTTTAAATTTGAGCCATCTTACATTATTAATCATTTGTTTCATTATTGAATGCAATGCAATGTAGATAAAGGAATGTGAAGGATTGGTGATGAAACTACTAAAATATTTTTATGAGACAAACATTCTAGCAGAGTACAAAGGCAAAGCTTGAGGTTAATTTTCTTTTGATGCAAAATCTAGGTATGTTATGCTATGTAATCTTTTATATTGAAAATACTCTAGATCTCCTCCTGTTAATTTTTAGGTATGTTCTATGCTGGAGCAATTTATTTAAATTTTCACAGTTAGCAATCACATCAGCATTAAGATAAACTGCAGATAGAACATAAATATAAATCGCAGAAGACAAGCCAATGCAAGAGGACACAAGATATGGCGCAAGCCAGGGACAAACCCCACAATGTGTGGGGAAACCCTTTGATCAAATCTTCTTTTATCTTCAAAGTTCAGCAGAGAAAGAGAGAGAGAGAGTACATTTACAACATAAATCAACACTTTGACTTCTCTAGATCTAGCATAGATCATTTCGTATAATGATGAGATCAGTTGAAGACATTCTGTTTCAACTGATTCTCAAGGTGACTCCTTCACCTATCACTGTGCTGCATCTCATCCATTTGCTGCACCTTACTGTGTAGCACCATCTTGCTTGTATCATCATAGTCATGCTGCTCATGATCACTGTGCTGCCAATACATCATGTTGTCCATGATCTCACACAACATCATGCTGCCCATTACTAATATTCCCATCATTTTGTTCTTCATCATGTTGCCTTTTATGTCCATGTAGTTCTACTGAACATGTTGTCCATTACATTATTATGCTGCCCTTTATTAACATGCCCATTATCCCAGTGCTGTTATCACAATATCACTGAGCTGTTCTCATTGATCCAAGAGAGGTTCCAGCATTGTTAGTACAACCCTCTTGCCACTTGCATAGCTTGACCACTGTTAAATCCACGCTATCTAAAGTTATTCTATGACAACACTTAGTCACTAACTCACCATGAATAGCGTATAGCAGTCTTGATGACCTCAAACTGTGTAATGTCTTCTATAGCTGAGATGAACCCTTTTATGACCATGGCTTGATGATAGCGGCACCCTTGTCTTGCTAACCAACGTATGTCAGCCCAACATATATATAAGACCATGATGCAGCATATATATAAGACTGTTTAGTGATTACATTATGCGTTCCAATGTATGACTGTGTTTCATCCTACTTCTGAGGTGAACATATAACAACGTATCACATACATATACTTGATAGGACCTGCGTGGTATATTACCATGACTGTCCAGTGTATTTAGTGTATACCTGTACGTGGATACCATAAACGAAACCCGAGTTCTGTTCCTCTAACCTGCAGGCTTCATATATGTTAACTGTGTCTAACAGCGTTCCATATATAATGTCTTGTATGTGGATTTCGGAGAGCATATTATCTGTGACTGCGTGATCTTCTTTTGATACTGCGTAATGCCTCCTTGCTGTACTAGGGTTTCTTTCCTGAACAGCGTATATCATACATTGCGTATATGACTGCGTAATATAGCTAGGGCTATCCACGTATAAGCCAAAGCATGACTGCGTTCCATCATATGAATTGCTGCGTAAATTGCTAGGGATTGCATATATGACCTCACGTATTGTGTATGCTGCCAGATCCACTATAGATTAGGGCCTACGTGTATCATATCCAACTCTGTCTACTGCTCATCCTCATATGCCTGTGGCTTCCTGCGGTTAGGGTATCACCCTTGGGCCAGCGTATCTTTTGGTTCTCTCCTTCCAAAAACCCAGACGTGGAGAGGAGATCGCCTCAAGGATACCTGACCAAAATGACTTCAAATCCTCACCAATTTATACTAAAATGTGGATAATGAATAGACACGTCGGTTGGGCTTCTAGAGCCTACATAATAGCTGGTCGGCTTGATAATAATTATATAAACAAAATAAATTCATATCTCCATAAATACTTATCGGAATCGGATGATATTTGGATCAATCCTACACCTCTCGAC
>APFE030675888.1:8768-45509 GCA_000404065.3 Pinus taeda | reverse complement strand
CCTCTTCTTGTGTCTTGGGACACTGTTCAGCAGATAACCTCACACCTACAGGAATAGGAACCTTCACCGGTTTACTATCCTCCATATTAAACCTCTGCAATATTGTCTTGACATACTTCCTCTAGTTTAACCAGAGCTTCCTCTTTGCTCGATCACTTTTAATTTCCATGCCCAAAATATAGTTTGCAGCACCGAGATCTTTCATGTCGAATTTGGAGGACAATTGGGTCTTCAAATCCTAGATAATTTCTTTGTCAATTCCAACCAGCAACATATCATCCACATACAAGACCAGATAAATAACACGGTCACCAATTAATTTAAAATACACACAATGATCTGCTTTGCTTGGTGAAGCCATGTCCCTGTATAAATGTATCAAATTTCTGATACCACATCCTTGGTGGCTGTTTTAACCCATACAGAGACTTCTTTAACTTGCATACTAGTTCTTTCTTACCCTTCACCGCAACGCCTTCAGGTTGCTTCATGTAGATTTCCTCTTCCAAATCCCCGTGAAGAAATGTTGTCTTCACATCCATCTGTTCTACCTCAAAATCAAAAGCAGCAGCAACAGATAAAAGTAATCTAATAGAAGTTACCTTGGCAACAGGAGAAAAAATATCACCCAAAATCAATTCCCGACACCTGGGAATAACCTTTTGCTACCAACCGAGCTTTGTATTTCTCCACCTTCCCTTCTGCATTTGTCTTCTTCTTGAACACCCATTTGCTGCCAATGGGTTTCCTTCCAGCCGGCAACTCCACCAGATCCCAAGCCTATTTTTTGTGCAAAGATGCCATTTCATCAACCATGGCCTCTTTCCAGAGTTTTCCATCCTCTGAATCCACTGCTTCCTTCACAGTTCTGGGATCATCATCAGTAACAGACAAAGCAAAGTTTGAACAGAAAGCAGATGGACTATACCTTTCTGGCTGCCTTCTTTCTCGAGCTGATATTCTCACAGCTGAAGTTTGTGGCTCTTCATCTTCTGATTCCTCCTCTGCTACAGAGTCTGATTCTTCCTCCTTTAGTTCAAACTCTATCTTCACAGGTTCCTTTGGTTGGACTTCATGTTTAATAACATCTTTCACCTCTCTGAACACATCTCGACTGTACACAACCTTCCTTGTTACTGGGTTCCAAAACTTATAACCCTTTAAACCATCCTTATACCCAATAAAGATGCACTTTTCAGATTTACTATCCAACTTGGTTCGTTTCTCCTTTGGAACATGTACATATGCGTCACATCCAAATACCCTCAGATGTGAAAGAGAGGTTTCTTACCAGTCCATACTTCTTGTGGAGTCTTATCCTCCAACGCTGATGAAGGTGACCTGTTGACCAAGTAACATGCAGTATCCACCGCCTCTGCCCAGAATTCCTGTCCTAACCCGGCACCACTGAGCATGCTTCTTGCCCTTACCATCAACGTCTTGTTCATTTTTTCTACGACTCCATTTTGCTGAGGTGTATATGGAGTAGTCTTCTGTCGTGCTATACCACACTTCTTACAAAATTCTTCAAATTCCTTGCTGTAGAATTCTCCACCATTATCTGTCCTCAACACCTTTATCTTCTTCTCTATCTGATTTTCCACCAGAGCCTTACATTCTTTAAACCTGTCAAAGACTTCAGATTTCTTCTTAAGGAAATATATCCATGTATTCCTTGAGAAGTCATCTATAAATGATACATAGTACACAGACTTACCCAGTGATGGAACTTTCACAGGTCAAAACACATCACTGTGCACAAGCTCTAATATTTGTTTCGTCCTCTTACCACCAGAGGGGAAACTCACCCGATTCTGCTTCCCATATACACAATTTTCACAGAAATCAAAATCCAGAGAGCTATTACTCATACCTTCTACCATACCTGTACCATGAAGTATTCGAAGGCCCTTCTCTCCAATATGTCCAAGCCTTTGATGCCACAACATGGTCTTCTCTCCAGAGACCACTAGATTTTCTACTCCATTTTCAGGAACCATAGAACTATTGCACCCGTCAACAACTGCGCTACCTTGCAGCTTGTACAGAGTTCCAATCCAAACTCCCCATATCAATACCAGTGCTCCTTGAACCATCTTGCAGGTATCCTTCTCGAACACTGTCTTTATACCTGCACCATCCAACTTGCTTACAGAAATCAGATTTTTGGCCAATGCAGGAATATTCAGAACACCCAGAAGGGTTCTAACCCTTCCACCTTGCAACTTCAACTTTACTTTTCCGCAACCAATGATTCTAGCCTTCCTATCATCTCCTAAGAAGACATAACCACCATCATATTTCTCATACTTGCAGAACCACTCTCTATGGGGAGTGAAGTGAAAGGATGCACCTGAGTCAATCAACCATGCCTCATGATCTACATGTGTACTTGAAGAAGCCAAGTACACATCCCCACCTTCATCTGAGGTGGTTTTCACCTCTGCAGAAGGAGCATCATCAGATCCCTTTCCTTTATCAGAAGCTTTAGATTTACACTCCCTTCTGAAGTGCTCTTCCTTTCCGCATTTCCAGCACACCACCTTTGTAGGTTTTCCTGGAGATTTAGATCGCCCTCTAGATTTAGATCTCCCACTCGATGACTTATTTTTGTTTCTGTTATGGGACCGTCCTCATACAGACCAGGCATCACCATTCTAGCTGTCCATATTTTTCCGTCTCATCTCCTCCATCATCAAGGCTGAGACTATTTCATCAAACTGCAAGGCAGTTGCGTTGCTACCTATTGCAATAACCAGACTATCCCACGAGTCTGGTAGAGAACACAACAAACTGATGCACTTATCTTCATCTGGAATTTTAATATCAACAGATGATAACTGACTTACCACAGTATTAAACGCATTCAGATGCTCTGTCACTGAGTCTCCATCTTTCATCCTTAGGTTATACTGCCTTTTCCGCAGGAATAGTTTATTCACCAGAGACTTAGATTGGTACAAAGTCCCTAACTTGTCCCACAAAGCCTTCGCCGTAGCTTCCCCTGATACATTCAGTAATACTGAACCTGAGACACACAATCGTATTGTGCTCTTTGCCTTCCGGTCCAACTTTTTCCATTCTTCATCGCTCACTCCCGTTGGTTTAGTACCCGGATCTACCGCATCCACTGATCTTTATCCGCCAACAGATCCTCCATCTTGAGTTTCCACAACTCAAAACTCTGACCATTGAACTTCTCAATCTCTATCTTTCCGCTGCTCGCCATCTTCTTTCACCACCAGAATCGATCTCGCAGATCTCCCACTGAACAGGGTCTACCACAGGCCCGAGCGAAACCCCTCAGCAACAAAGGCATCCCCTTGAAGCCAAAACAGCTCTGATACCAAATGTAGGTTTTAACCCCGTACAGAAATTTTTCAAGATGCTTGTGTTCCGGTTGATCGAACTCGTGCCATATTATGTGTCATTTTATTAAACAACCACTTGGGCTCTGAGGACAAACACACCCCGTACAGAAATTACCTGCATATGAATTCTAAATCACAGGAAAAATAAAAATGCAAGAGCATAACACATAAAACACATATACACAGAGATTTCCCACTGGATCTCAAAACCGAGACTACCAGTTTGATTTTTTCATTATGTTTCCTTTCAATGTTACAATACATATTTATACATGCCGAAGCATCCAATACCATGGACCGAAAAACCATCACATCCAATACCATGGACCAGAAAACCATCGATCCAATACCATGGACCGAAAACCATCGCGTCCAAAAAACATGTGCGAAAAATCATGCACAAAACCATAGGTGGGTCCGCCCAACCTAACATAGGGTCCAAAACCAAAATTTTCCGGGGCGCTGCCCCGAACCCCATAAAGTGGGGTTACAGGTACCCCTCAAACCCCCTATTAACTATGTGGAAAGAATATAACACAACCCAACAGGGTGAATTCAGAGAGGCAAGTGGCACAAGAGAAGTTTCTAGAATATTCCATGAGCAACCACCTAGCAAATTGTCTCGGACATTTTTCCATCCTCACCCATCACACACTATAGAAGGCCTAAATGGTATGCATCACACCCTGGCAGTGTACCACTTAGTATGCATCTCACTTTGCTAATGGAGCAGTCAGTATGGTCCAATTTAGACAATTTCTAGATGGTTTCTCATATGGAACTTTTGGGGAATGATGTATTCAGATGACTATGTTCTTTTATGGTATGAAACAACACTTTTATGGGTTGATGAGCCCTAACACATCGACATATAAGTTTTGGGTTGATGTGCCCAAATATGTCTATAACAGTTGCCCCCTAAAGCATGAGGTCGTAAATATTCATGTCAGATGAAATGCTTTATCATGAGGATCCGAAGTTTCAAACGGGAAGGTGTCTTGCATGAGTTACAATCATCATAATATAATTTTCATGATCTAGCTGAGGGAGGCATTCCCATGCTCATCTTTATAAATTCATTTCATGTACATAGATCAGATAGTCGTCTGCAGATACAAACTTGTGATTCTTCAGATATAGATTCATCATCCATGGTTAGGATGACCATCTGTGCAGAGCCTTTGTACATTTGATGTTTTTATATCCCTAAATATATCACAGCCCAGATGGATGAACTAGATCCGAGGTCTTCAAACTTGTTCAATCTTCGCTCGATGTACAATCAATCCATGTGAAGAGATGTTTTGAAGTTGAACATGGAAAGACATTGCCTGATTACCAGCCAATGATGTGAGTTGTTAACAAACGCAAGAGGAATTGCCGATAATGATAATGACCCTCAAGGTACTACAGTACGATTCACGTGGTGTGAATATATGATCCGATGTCAAACACCAAGAAAAATATTTCGGTCGAAGGCCATTGATGTCAACCTGTCGTTGGAAGTGAGAAACTTGCCATTGATGTATGCAAGCTTCAAAGCACTGAAAGGGTTGTTTCTAAGTCAACTTCTTGGATAATGAGCTGATGTTGACAACAAGTGACTCGTCGTAGGAGGGCCTTGATGTATCCCTCATCTATGACACGAAACAAAGAAAATGATTTCTGGAGATGAAAATGAACTGACGACAAAAGGTTCAGGAATGGTGGTCATGAAAAAATTAAGGTTGGAGGTATTGCAGTGTATGTGACATTAACTGGATGGTGACTTCTCAACTCAATGACTTCGCTTGAACATGTCAGTGACACTTAGATGAATTGGTAGCGTTAACCCCAAAAGATGGATGGTATGAAAGACCAATGGTATGATGACCGGAAAACGGAATAACCCAACCCATCTCAATAATGGTGATGAAGTGAAAGTGTCATGTTCAAGAGCGACTTGCTACCATAAATTCTTCAAGTTTTTCCCCTTTTTCCCCAGTCATTGTTGACCAATACCTCTTTATTTTTGTTAAGCTTGAGGAGGATAACATATGCTTGTTCTATAATTTTCCCTTCGGGCAAGCCTATCGCTATTAATGTTTTAACGAGTCTAGAGACAATGAAACTCGGTCTCGTCTAGATGGACAAGTTTGTCGCTATTATTTTAATGAGTTTAACAACAAGGATAACTGGGTCCTTTTCATGTTTAGAGAGTTTGAAAAGGGACGAAAAGAAAACTCCATAAGTTCTCTTTCGTAAAATAATCCCTCATCTCCGAAAAAGGATAAAATAATACAGGAGGGATGACATTTACAATACTTTAATGAGCTGGAAAAGACAAGCGCTCGACAATATTTTCATATTTAATGAGTCTAAAAAGGGTTTAAAGAGGACTCTATTTTGAGGAATGAGTGGTGTCCAGGGTAGCAACTAGTTCCAATGATGTTGAAACTTCTCAAAACATGTTGATTTATGTGAAGAGGCTAGCTAATAAGACCACTCATTGAAACTGTTCCTCAAAAAGGGTAAAACAACCAAGTGAAAGTGTATGGTCGGCCGAAGAGATGGTAGCGACGGTATGTACACAACCAAGCCTCAAAAGGCTAATAGAATGGCAATCACAAGGTTTTAAAAATTGAAAATGGGTTCATTTTTAGACAAGCTTGAACCATGGGGAACTATGCTTGGATTCAGTTTCATGTTTGCACAAGCTTGAAATGAAAAACTATGCCTGGTTTCAATTTCATTTCTACACAAGCTTGAAATGAAAAAACTATGCTTGAAAAATGGTTTGCATGCCCCTAGCATGATGAAAGGGAGAGTCTCTTGTAACCAAATGGCAGTCACTGCAGTGAGGTAGGACAGTTATCCAACACCTCTTCGGTTTTGTCCAGATAGACAAAGGTGAATGGTGTGATAGACCAATCACATAACCTACAGGGAAACTTATCTTTAACATTAGGCGCATGCCCCCCAAGCTTCATTATATTCACCAGACTACTCATGGCTATCAGGTGGATGGAATGAATGTTCAAGTGATACTGTTTATGTAAATGGACCATTTACGGATGATGATTGACTTGGCGCTATATTTGGACCGGGAAATGAAATCTGGTCAATGGTGACAATCTTGCCTTTGTGCAGGAAACACATCACTCGGAAGAGTGTTGAAACAATAACCTCCATGTTATAAACATAGTCACGTCCAAGGAGTAAATTGTAGTTTAAAGGTTCTAAGACTACCATCACGTTCAGATGAACGATCTTTCCTCCCAAAGTAATAGGTAACTTAGGAAGGATCCCTAACAGTCAACTTGTTCCTTTCTTAAAGCCTAATAGATTCTGTGTAACAGGTACAAGCAGTGGTGAACCAAGTGCTTTCCAAGCATTTGAGGAAAGGATACTCATTGATGCACCTTCATATATAATAGTGCTAGAAACGATCATTTTACAAACCTGTATTATGATCTAGAAAGGCACATAAGAAGGAAGGCGAGATCCTGCTAGTCGATTCCAATAAAAGGAAGTGACTAGACTACTTGGAGGGGGTACCAATGAAATGGGAGAATTAACCCCTTGAGTTATGATGACTAGAGAGTTTTCCTCTTGTCTTGATGGAACAGGCAGATTGCCCCCAAGGTCATTAGAATCCGATGTAAAAAAAATAACTTGAACGATATCATTTTCACTCTCTTCGAGAAACATACGATTAGCTGAAAGTGAAATAGGGTCAACTATTTCCTCAACCTGTTGATTTTGGTCAGGTATAGACTCATAGGGTTCACTTTCAAAGAGAGTGGTTTCGACTGACAGTTGATTTTGGTCAGTCGGTTCTTCAACTAGTGAAGGATTTAGGGAGAGATTCTTGTAACAGATGGAAGTCGTTGCAGTGAAGCAGGACGGATATCCAACACTCTTTTGGCTTCATCCAAAAAAGGACAAAGGTTAAGGAATACATATTTCATTAAATTTGGAATTAAATAGTGGATCTAGAATTTCAAAACAACCTAAAAAACTCAATTTTGTTAATGTCCTTGTAATACAATATTTCTAATTTTAATTAAATACATGTTAAGGGAATGATTACCTTCACATAACCTACATGGAATCATGACCTTTCCCTTCTATCCATGAACTTTACTATCACTAGTTGATGGTGTGTTACCAACATAATCTCTAGAGGTTGATGACATGGTATGGTGTGAACGGGAAGACCATTCTTTCAAGATCCGAGGAAAGTAAGGACAATCTCGATGAAAATTGTCTCCCGCACAAATTATGCATGGATATTTGGCTTTGGGAAACTTAATGTAGCCATATAAGGAGCAGTAATATTTCCAAAAGAAGGAAAAGGACTAGGATTCCTTGATCAGTGGACTTTGGATTTGTCTCCATATATATCAACCTAAGATCAACTAAGGAACATGGATGTTATTCCGAATTCAATTAATTTTAATGATGCTTGGACACAACTTTGCTTTTTCAGTTTTAAGATTCGAGAAAAATCTAAAGATGACTCTAATCTCCTTTGATTTTTAATGAACCTGAAAGGACAAGTGCTCAGATGGACCTTTTCTTTTAAAGAGTCGAAAAGGAACGAAAGTGACTACTCTAGAAAATCTAGATAGAGGGATTACCAAACCAATCGCAAAACTGCAATATACACCTTGGTGATAAATTAAAAATAAATTACCAACGACTTATGTACGGTAGCCAATCTTCCCAAATGTTGTGTTTACTGCATTGCAATCAATAAGGCGACAGACTCAACTTCCTATGGTAAAGGATTTCAGGCTATTGTGGTCTCCCAATATATATGCGATGGTATGGGGAGCATAAGTCTGTGCTAGCACTTGTCGTATCAAGGAGGAGGAATCACCCAACCTTCAATGAAAACAATAGCCACTAGTTTTAATGACGTCAGAACACGTCTCTAGCTTAGACCTCTAAATATGTTGCGTTAAGTTCCAAAGTGTTGTTAGGTTCATTGAAATTCATTTTATAGTTGATCTTGTCTTAGAGTTTTCCTTTCAATGGTTCACCGTGTGATGATGATTGAAAATTCCTAATATGCAATCTACAATGATAAACAATCTTTGTTTATTTTGAGCAATGAAAATCCTAGCTACTAGGGAAAGAAAATAACAGTGCTTTTAAGCAAAGAGAAAAGAGCACACACTAGTGCATTTTCCTAAATCATCTTTTCGCACACAAACCAAAAAAAATGCTAAATGCAAATGCATGTATTTGTTTTCATTCTCCTTAATGTGAAAAATGGCAAAAAGGAAAACTAAATGCAGCAAAGACCTGAAATATTTCACTCAAAATGACATTTTCGACAATTTCTTCTTTAAAAGAGAAAGGAAGACTCAACGACACTTTTCAATTTTGAATAAAAATGTTTTTTGTTGGGCAGTGAAAAGGGTGTTTTTAACCTCTATTTACCCTACATTAATTATTAATCCAGGTACATTTTGTTATCTCAAGAGTGTACTCAGTCTGAGGCAGTCACTTATCAAGAGTAATGCGAGTAGTATAGTGCTTTTACAAAAGTAAATAAGTGCTGGAAACAAACTCTAAATGTAATGGCAAGAAACTTAAATGCTTTGTAACTAAATCATTCACTTAAGAAACTACATCAATCATCAGTCAAGGATGTAGTAATGATAACTATTTCCTTTGTAAACTGATGCACATGAAAAGCAATCAAAGAGAAGATCTCCAATATGGGAACTACACAGAAATAGTCAACATTCGCTACAGTTGCAAATCGTTTTGTTCATACCAAAGAAAATACTTGAAATGAAAATTCAATTAATAGGAAAAGGAACAACAACTAATCTGTTGAAAAGATCGAACAACAAATCTTAACCTATAGGAATGAATTAAGCAGCAATCGTAACCGAAAGGAATTGAATAAGCAATATTTGACTAGTAAATGAATTGAACAGCAATCCAAGAATAGAACAACAAGCTTAAGTAAGTATATGAAATATTGAACAGCAAACTAAATCAAATGTAAACACATAGCGAATCTAGGATGATGGAATCGGTAATCTAAGTTTAGCATAATAAGTATTAACCACGGTTATAAGGGAACAACAATTGCGGTTGTAATGGAACAGTAATTCGAATGAATAGCAATCACAATTATAGGTAAACCGTAGCTAAATGAACAACAATACCAATCTGGAAATGAACAGCAATGTTAATGCTACTCTATAAATGAATAGTAATGTCTATATGTAAATGAACAACAATGTTACTATGTAAATGAACAGTAGTGTCGATCTGTAAATGAATAGAAATGTCCGAATTAGACAACGCGATATGATTTCAGAACGAACAACATAACATCTTCAGTTACAAATAATAATATTACTATTCAAATACGAATTAAATATAACAGAGCCAATAAATGAAATGTTAAGGAACAACATATTACTGAATAAAGCAAGTAAAGGAAATCAAACCACACACGACTTGTAATCAGAAAATAATGATACAGGAAGCAAGTGATCCACTAGGGCCAAGCCCTTAGCCACCAGGGACGCATTGTTGCGGTTACTCCAGAATCAAATAATGGAATAACAACGAATTTTATGTATTAATCATAAAAACAGGGTTACAGTGATCGCTCTTCTAAAGAGAGTCGATGATCAAAGTTTAAATTGCAATAGTAAATTCTATCAATCAACAATAATTCACCCCTCGGGCTAGTAGCATTGTCCCTTTTTATAGTGGCCAGGTGGAAATACCAAAAATACAGATAGCTTTGAGGTAGCGATCCCTCAAGATCAAAGGATCCTAATGGATTCACCATATCATTATTCTTCCGTTATCTCTTCATCCTCTTGCGCTGATATGGCGTTTCTTCTTCCTTTTCCTGACCCATGTGCTACGATCTCGATTGCCTCATCTAGATGTAGTTTCCTGTCAAAGGGACACTAGTTTGTTTTGCCTTGTCTTTTCCTCTAAAATGGCGATCTCCTATTTTCTTCATTTTTGGCATAGAAAAGGGCAATAATTAGTCATTTTACGTTAATCACAAATCTCTTTAACTTTATCATAATCCTTCATCGTATGCCCATCTTAGAATATAAATAAGTTATGAATAGAGGAAAAGATAAAGAAATAAGTGGCAATTATATACCTTTTCTAATGCTCAACACACCCCCCTGCTTACCCTTTTTCATGCCCTCATGAAAACATTGTAATTTACATGCAAGGTAGTTAGGGAATAGGCTGGAGAAGGATTTTTAGTCAGTGGTCTAAAACCATGATTCCTAGCTAAGACTTCAAAAATATACCCTGTCTAACCTTTAGGAAATTCATATAAGGCTCTATATCCTGGTGCAAGATACTAGATGATTGGGCTTTATAACCTACAACCTAACCAAGACGGGCCTTCTCTCAAGATGAGGTCATCATAGATAACCAAGCAGTCAGCAACTAGCTTACAATTCTCATAATTGAATGGCTCTCTGTTTTTGATATTCCGATTGGAGGTCTGCTATCAGAATTTGGCTACTGTTATGCAAGGTCTTTGATGGTTAGGAAGTATTCTACCCCTTGCCACATGACTATTGTGTGAATAGGTCCCAATGTCTAGATCACACCCTACGTTCTCATTAATCTCCTATGCTTATTCCATAGTTGCAATGGGTTTCTAGGTTCACCCCTTACCCACAAATCTAACCCATTCTCCTGTCTCTAGAAGGTATTGTAGGCTTTCAGCCATTTTATCTGGTTGATAGCAAAAGAAATAAATGCCTGAAGCTAGATATCACCCACAAAAGGGCTAGGGTTCTTTTCTATTTCCCCATCTAACACAAGATTATGTAAATAAAACTCGCATAACAATCATTGAACTTTTCACCCCGTAATGCTTACAACAGTTTATGAAATCATCAATGGTTTTTATCTCTATAGGCACCCCTGCCTTGACAGCCTTAAATTTCAATTTTAAATAACTTTCCATAAAAAACAAAGCATAGTTTTTGGTCAGTGCCCTACATGCTAGAACATCAGTGTACAGAGAACATAATGTATCCATTTGATTCATAACTATGTCTAGTCTATGGGTTACCTTTTTTACTTTTTTCGTCTGCCCTTCACCATCCATCGAAGGCCTGGCTTTCCAATGCATTGATGTTCTTTAGCTGCTATTGTAACTTCTGATATTTCTTTTGAGGAATAGTTTCCTCTGTGAGTTTTTCTATTGTTTGTTGGGCTTGTGCCAAATCTTTTTGCAGAGTTACTATCCTCGGGTCATTATCCATCATGACATTTTTGGGTTGGAGATATACTTGGATCTCCTTATTGCGACATCTGGTTTTTATATTCTGTGTTTCCTTCTCACGAACTATCCGGTTGGTCATAATGCTAGAGGACACTACCTCTGTCTGGACTTCCTTATCAGAGACTAGTGTGTTGTCTATTTGTGCTTCTACATTTGTAACAGCCACATGTTGTTCCTTGCGATCCTGAATAACGGGTTTGACTTGAGTCCTCTTGGTCTTCTTCTTATGGGGTTTTTCCTGGGTGGCTACACGCTTTGCCCCAGGGGTTCTTTTTGCATTCTTCCCCATTTTTAAGATCCTTATTTGTTGGGGAAGTTGTTTAATTACATTAAGTAGTCTCTGGTGTTCCTTTCGCAACTTTTTAATTTCATTTGTTTTCTTAGAAAGAACATTGTTTCTTTTCTTGGTCCTGCGCTTTGTACTTCAGGGATTTTCCCCTAACCTTGGCCAATTTCCATGTTTCCTTCTTGGAACACTTCTTTAGTGTTTTGTTGATCAGGTTTTTCAGGGGTAGAAACCCTGGTTTGTTCTTCTATCTCCTGGGCAGCTTCTTCTTCTACTTCTTCTTCATTGTGCATTTCTTCAAGTGTATTCTGACTGGGAACAAAGTGTTCCTCAGATTGATCTTCTTCCTCCTCCTCATCACCCATCTCTCCAGATACACTCTTATCATGAGCAAAGTGTTCCTGTGGCCCTTCTTCAGTATCATGGTTGAGTGGGCTGTGAGGTTGGACATATTCGCCCATATTGGCCAAAATTTGGGCCAATTTATCTTCTTGCAGAGGGTTTTGTAGTGGACTTTCGCTGCATTGCTCTATTTCCTCTCCTTCTTCCTACCTAGATTGCTCAGTTTCCTCATCCAATTCTTCTTCTTCTTTTTCCTCTAATTCTTCTTCATTTCCCCCTCCTTCAAGTCTTGGGGGTTGCTCGTATTCTGAATCGTGTATTTCTACAGGCTAGCTACTGTTCCCCTGGGAATTTCTCAACATTCCTCTGCTTCTTGCCAATCTAACAAATTGTCTTTGTTTCAATGGTCTAATTGATGTGCTAGTCGTTTTGGGGCTGGCAAGGCTAGCCCCCCATCTATCGAGAAAATCAATTCTTCTCAACTACTCTACTATTGGGCAAGACTGTAACTGACTATCAAACAAATTAAAACATGATGGCTTACTACTGATTCTACATGGAGAGATTTTCTTATACTTTGGGCAACATCATGCAATAAAAAAATTAAGAACGCAGGAAAATTCACAGCACATTTTTGTTTTAATACGGCTGATATTTGGGGTGACATGGTCTTACCACATCTTTTCTGCCATTGCAAGTGATGTAGCTTTGGATAATTCTCGCCGATTCTGCCCAAGGCTCTCCCAAGGTTGCCAACAGGACTCATTTTCCTTTAACAGTAAGGTTCTTCCCTTCGTCCCGGAAGATGGTTATGGCATGTTGTAGTCTCACCTTTTTTAGGGTCCATATAGGTCCATTGGCTGGCAGTCCCGAAACTTTGGCGATTATCTCATTTGTTACTGCTATTTGTCTCCCTCTCACCATGGAATGATATTCCTGCAAATTCTGCAGAAATTCAATTGCCACCGTCTCATTAGATTGTTGTAGAAGGTTAAGGTAGGCTATCCATCCTGCCCTTGCTAAGATTTCACGTGCAGGTTCAGAGACCATTAACACTGTGGCTCGTTGCGAATTGATCTTCCTCCCATCTTGTTCAAGCTTAGCATACTGTAAAAACACAAAGATGACAATGGAACAGCAAGCTGATCAAACTTTAACTCACTGTTAATTTTTACAGAGAAAAACACGGAAATGGCGTTTGAACAGCAAGCCATGCATATTGGGAAATACAATACTATTAGACTTGCTATTCTCGAGTTTTGATGAAGTCATAATACCTCCGAATAATGAGCTGACACGTATGAGATTGAATTATGGAGATCACCCATGCCCCCCTGAAGTGTGATAGGCCGTCCTCGACCATCAAATAGAGGCACAGCGTGATGAACTGCAATTGTACAATGGAATAAAGGAACATCATATAGATATAGGACATGTTTACAAAAATGAGTGGATTACCAAAATCAATGCTTATGATGGAAATCATGATAAATATGGAAATGTCGTGATATAATGTGAAAAATAGAGGATAGGACAACTGATGTGAGTAAAAGTTCTTATGTGGTCATTATAAACTTTAACCATTATGATTGATTTATAAATGATTTTCATGTATCAAGGTTCGAAAGGGTTATATGACATAATCTCATTTTAAATCACTATAAAGGTATAAGAATAAGGGTTTATAATGTCTATTGGTGTATGAAAAATATGACTTCAATACCATCAGCAGAGCTCTGCTACCCACAGGTGTCCATGACCTTGACAGAGTTGCTTATTTCACCCTTGGAACCATAATCCTTTGTGTATGCCTAGGAAAGTGTTGTGCGATGTCAGAATGGATGCCATTGTGATGGCTTGGTAACCAGATGAATCACAATGCCATTCACCAGGAAGGAGTGAAAGGTGGGCAAGCTAGCTCGTGATGAGACCTCCTGTTCCAAGGACCTTTTATTTTTCTGATGTGCCTCTTGGATCATATCCTTGGTGTGGTGGTCATAGTGGGAATGCCACTTCACTTTCTTCCTTATGATCATGGTAGGTTGGCTCTTGATGAGACCCCCTATCCTTCATCTGACAAATCATGTTAGTAATCATATAGATATGTATGTTTTCTTTTCCTTCTTTTCTTTTATATAACACTTTCCTATTTATATACAGAGGGTGGCTCAACTCTCCTTAAGAGTAGGGACGGTGGAATAAGTCTAAACATCTCAATAGAGGAAAATATGCCCTTATTCTTATTCAATAATAATGATCAAAGAGAATTATGGGGATTTAGAAAGAACCATCATGATAAAAATAATCAATCAAATTGGTGTTAGTGAAAATGAAGATAGCAAAGTGATATAAATAGTTGTGTCCTTTCCTCTTTTCTCTTATCAATTCAAAGCAATTTCTTTAAAGATAATGATTTTTCTTTGGTTTGCTAATTTCAGTATCCTCTAGTTTTTGTGTTCGTGCATAAATGTATAGTTGTGCCTTAAATGACCATCGCTCACAAAAATCCTCTAAATGGTGAAGCATACATACACACAAAAAGAATAAAAATGCACTTAAAAAGTGTTGTTCTTTAGATGGAACCGCTGTTGTTTCTTTAGAGGGATAGCAAAAGAATATTTGCACACAAAAACTGCAGTTCCTTTAAGAGGAACAGCAAGCAAGAGAAAGAAATACTTGGAACTGATGTTCCTTAAGAGGAACAGCAATTGTTCCTTAATCGAAACAGCAAATAAAGCAAGTGCAAAACAAAAATGTGGAAATGTTGTTCCTTTCCGAAGGAACAACAAAAACAAAAGTGTTGCTCCTTCGAAAAGGAACAGGAAAAATGAGGGTGAGTTGTTCCTTCAGAAAGGAACAACAAAGAAACGAAATTCTTGTTCCTTCGGAAGGGACAGCAAAAATGTGGAAGTGTTATTCCTTTAGAAAGGAATAGAAAAATGTGAAAGTGTTGTTCCTTCGGAAAGGAACAACAAAAAGGCGGAAATGTTGTTCCTTCAAAAAGGAATAGCAAAATGCAAAAGTGTTGTTCCTTTGGAAAGGAACAGAAAAAGGGTGAAAATGTTGTTCCTTCGGAAAGGAACAACAAAATGCAAAAGTGTTGTTCCTTCAGAAAGGAACAACAAAATGGTAAAAGTGTTGTTCCTTCGGAAAGGGACAGCAAAATGCAAAAGTGTTGTTCCTTCGAAAAGGAACAGCAAAACGACGAAAAAAAATTTCCTTCGGAAAGGAACAACAAAATGCAAAAGTGTTGTTCCTTCGAAAAGGAACAACAAAATGCAAAGGTGTCATTCCTTCGAAAAGGAACAGAAAAATGGTGAAAGTGTTGTTCCTTCGCAAAGGAACAGCAAAATGTAAAAAAATTGTAGAAATGTAGAAATCTGTACAGAAAGTAATTTTCACAAACAGAACAGAAAAAGTTATGTACAAAATTTAAAAGCAATAAAATTACATAGTGATCCAAAGGCGAGGAACAAATCTCTTCCTCAGCCAGAATCTGTACGTCAGAATCCTCCCGAAGTTGCTGGTAGAAGGATTCCCGAGTAAGTGGTTTATGGTACAGTCACACTTAGTGGCCATTTGCTTTAAAGGTATGTCCAGATCTGTCAATAGTAGTAAAATTAATGGTGCCATTGTCATGCACTTTCTGGATTTCATACGGTCCAAGCCAGCGAGTCTGAAGTTTTCCCAAAAAATCCTGAAACCTGGAATCGTATAGGAGCGTCCAATCTCCTTCGTGGAATATTTTCTTTTTATCAGGGTGTCATGCCATTTTGCTCTCTGTTGTTGGATTAATGCAGTATGTTGAATATCCAAGAACCTAATTTCATATAGTTCATTGATTTGTTGTAGTGTATTAGTCTAGGCCTCATTTAAATCTAGACCGACCTCCTGTGTTGTTCTCAATGTTTGTATTTCGAACTCTATTGGAAAGATGGGTTCCTTTCCAAATACTTACTGATATGGTGAATAACTGATGGTGTTTCTCCACGTTGTTCGGTATGCCCACAAGGCTTCCAGTAATCTTGTAGCCCAATCACGTCTCTGTGATGCAATGGTTTTTGTTAATATTGCCTCTATCACTTTATTCGTGCTCTCTACTTGGCCATTTGCCTGTGGGTGATACGGAGTGGTAATTTTATGCTGAATATGATAGTTTTTTAATATTGCAGCGATTTTATTACCTGCAAATTGTGGTCCTCTGTCCATGATTATGTCTCTTGGGAGGCCATATCACAAAAATATTTGGAACAGGAAATGAATGACAGAGTCCTCTGTAGCTCTTGGAAGTGCCTTTGCTTCAACCCATTTGGTCACATACTCAGTTGTTACCAGAATATATGTTTCTAGTTTCATGATGGGTTGATCGGACCAACAAAATCGAGCACCCAACCCTCAATTAGTTTGATTACTAGCTGTGGGTTTAAAGGCATTTCGTCAGACTGTCTAGGGCATCCTGCTCTTTGGAAACTGTCACAGGCTTGAACAAATTTCTTCACGTCTTTGAATATTGTGGGCTAGTAATACCTTGTTTACAGAACTTTATGACCAATTCTTCGGTCTGCGAAATGTTCACCACATGGTCCGTTGTGACAGGCTGTCAGAATGTCAAATATTTCATCTTCACGGACGCATCTTCTAATGTGAATATCTGCCCCTGTATGAAATAGGTAGCCTCCAATCCAAGAAAATCAGGTACTATGTTGCACAATCTGTTTTCATTCATTGGGGGTCAGATGCTTTGGTAATTTTCTTACTGCTAAATAATTTGCAACACCAGCATACCAGGGTGTCTTGACAGTAACAACAAATAAATGTTCATCTGGAAATTGATCTTCGACTGTTGTTGCGTCCACTGGCTTCGGCATTCATGAGAGAAAATCAGCTACAAGATTCTCTCTCCCAGGTCGATCTTTTATTGTGATGTCGAATTCCTACAATAAAATCAACTATCTTGTTACTCTACCGTTTGTAATAGGTTTATTTGCTAAATATTTTATGCAGAGTGATCTGTATATAAAACAACAGGATATCCACTGATATAATACCTAAATTTATTTACAGCATGTATTACAGCTAAAAATTCTTTTTCAGTAACAGTATAGTTTAGCTCAACGAGAGACAAATTCTTGCTAATATAATAGATTGCATATGGTTTTTTGTCTTCTTCCTGCCCAAGGACTACTCCAATAGCTGTGTCTGAAGCATCTGATGAAATTTGAAATGGCAGGTCCCAATTTGGGACTCTAAGCACTAGGGTTGTTCACACAAGCTTTTTCAGTTCCTTAAAAGCATGGTCACATTTATTTGCCCAAACAAAATCAACATTCCCTGTTAGTACGTATAGAGGTGCAGCTATTTGAGAAAAATGTTCTATGAATCTCCTATAATAACCAGAAAATCCAAGAAAATTGCGTACCTCTGTCTATGTGGTAGGAGTAGGTATTAACCAAATTATTTGAATTTTGGCCAAATCTACCTGTATTCTAGCCACTGAGATATAATGACCTAGGATGAGCCCTTTGGTCATCATCATATAGAACTTTTCATGGCTCAAGCAGAGCGTGGTGGCGATATATTGTTGCAACACCTTTTCCAATGTGCCTAGTGCTGGCTCGAAATCATCTCCGTATGGTGTGAAATCATCCATGTATACTTTGAGCCCTTCATTTATTAAATCTAAAAATATGTTGAGGATGACCCTCTAAAATGTGTCAAGGGCATTGCATAGGCCAAAGGGTAGGAATTTGTAGGCAAATGTTCCCCAAGGACAGGTAAAAGTAGTTTTGTCCTGGTCTTCAGGGGCAATCTAAATCTGATTGTATCCATTGAAGCCATCCAAGAAAGAAAATAATTTCTTTCCTACTAATGTATCTAATACCTAATCAATGAATGGAAGGGGAAAGTGGTCTTTCTAGGTTACTTTGTTTAATTCTCTATAATCTACACAAATCCTCCATTTTCCATTCTTCTTTGGCACCACTACTAGCAGAGAGACCCACTTACTATCTTAGATCGAATAAATAAAGTTTACATCCAAAAGTTTTTGTAATTCAGCTTTCAAAATGTCTTTCAGGTGAGGGTTGAGTCTTCATTGGGGTTGGCGAACAAGTCTCACATCCTTTTCTGTATAAATGTGGTGTGTACGTAGCTGGGGGTTGATTCCCTTCATGTCCGGATAATCCCATGCAAAAGCTTCCTTACATTTTCTCAGTAGTTGGACCAACTTTTCTTCTTGTTCAGGAGTCAGGTTATTATTGATGTTCAAGGTTTTTGCTGGCTCAATCTCTATAGTTTTTCTATTTGAAACAAAGGTAGTGGGTATTGTTTGATCATGAGTGTCTTTGAGGGGATCTACTTCTAGTTCAATGTTAAATGCTGCCTCTATCATGTGACATTGTACACGGGATCTGGATTCAGCTTGGTTAATGAAGTTGTTAATAACATCATCCTCTGTATGATCTTTAAAATCGAGGGCATCTTATATGGTTAATGGGGATCTAATGTTTTCTATGAGGTATGATACAGGATGTTTGTTAGTTTTTATTATTGTTACACTTGGCTGGGCTAGAGGGTATAGGGCTAGATTATTGATATTAATCCCTCTAGTTATGGTCATACTGCCTTGTTGGTTTCCAATGTAAGCATTAGCAGTCGCAAGCCAAGGTCTGCCTAAAATTAACAGGTGTCCATCGAGTCGGTTTTTGGGGTTTATTATCAAAAAGTCAGCAGGATATTCCCAGGAATCAATAGATACCATGACATCATCTAGTGTACCTTCTGGCCTAACTACCGATCGGTCAGCCAATTCTAATAAGGTGGATGTTGGTTCTACTGATGTAATGCCCAGTTTTTGACAAGTGGTGGTTGTTAAAATAATAATCGTAGCCCCTAAATCAACTAACACATTTAAAAATGTTTCTCCATTGATTTGCACTGTCACTATCGGATTTCCTGGGTCTTCAGATTTGACAGGTGATTCTCTTCCTGATAATAGATCAAATAGGGTGCCAACTACTTGGACTGTTGGGTTATTTGTTATTCTCCTCCTTGGTTTTTTATACATAGCTTTTTGATGGTCTTTGCATATATTGGAATATCTTGGATAGCTTGGAGGGGTGGGATTTTTATGTACAAATTCTTTAGTTCTCCCAGAATATCAAAGTCAGGATGTTCTGTAGGGTGTGGTATGATTATTCGTTCTGGGAATGGGGGAGAAGATGTGGTTGCTTTGTCATGAGTCTGTTGTCTAACCACGTCTTCTTCTTGTAATGGTTGTTCTGTGGGTCACTGATTTTCAACTTGAACATTTTTATCTCCCTCAGTTTCTATAATGCGCCCAAACCTTAATTGAAGGTCGTTGCACTCCCTTATATCGGTTTCTAGTTCTGATGTTTCAATTATTTGAATGGATTGAACCGATCTGTTATTTGGGTTCGAGTTGGGTTGGGCTGGGAGTTGTGGCCTTAAGTTGGACTACGGATTTTGTTGTAGTGTTGGTAGTGTAGGTTGAGGGAGTGGAATGGTTCCCACTGGCTGATTCATCAAACTTTGCCAGTTTGTCTGTCAGGCTTGACTCTGCGAAGTGGGAGGGGACCATTGCGTTGGATATGCATTGTTCTGCCAATATGGTGGAGCGTAGGGAAAATTAGGCCAATTAGATTGGCTTACTTGATTCAGCCATGGTGATGATGAAGGAAATGGTTGTTGTGACCAGTTTCATAAGGGAGGTTGATTTTGCCACATTGTATTATATTGCTGAGCTTGATATTGGGAAGGTTGGAAAGAAGAAGATGGATCGGGGAACATACCTGATTGTTGCAGCTGCCATTGATGGTGTTGATTAAGTAGGTACATCGTTTTTGGTTCTTCTTCCGCTTCTTTGTATATTGCTTTCAGACCAGGAAGTGAGGGACAATTCTTTGTAGCGTGGTCTTTTGTACAAATAGCATAAGCTTGAACTGCATCTAGTGGACACTCTTTGTGGCTGTCTTTCTTTCTGAACCTAGGGCAGAATATTGCCAGATTTTGCTCTACTTCTGCTTGTTTATGTTTTGCTTGCATAATATTGAGTTGCGTTGTCAGAGTCCCCAATATATCAGTTTTGAAATTTTCCAGTAAATTTTTGATTTCTACGCGAGTTACCCCTTCTCTAGAGATTTTGTTGTCCCTTGTGAACCTGTCATGTTCTATTGGTTTTAGCCTTGTGCTGCCTTGTGAGCTCCTGATACATAAATCAATAATGTCAACAAAATTTTCTTGATAAATATCTCCTTTTCCCATAATATTTAGTGTTTCAACCCATTGTTCCTTCATGCCTTTAATTAATGTTGTTTTTAGTACATTGTCAAGTAAGGGTAATGATGCATAAGGAGATCTTTGAATATTACACTGAAAACTTTCAACATATTCATCTAGTGTCTCATTAGGTCTAGCTACCATCTAAAATATTTCATCTTTTAACTCTCTAGACCTACAATAATCCTGATATTTTTATAGGAAAACACCTTTCATCTGATCCTAGTCATTTATAAAACTTCCACCTAACCCCATAAACCATCGTAAAGAAGCTCCTTTTATTGCAGAGGGAAATCGTTTTAGCTTTTGGGGATCGGTGGTATAGTCATACCCCCTGCACAGCACATCAAATTCAAACAAAAATGCGTCTGGAACTTCCAATGTTAGACCATGGAATGTAGGGATGTGCTGGAGAGGAATGGCCTTCATAGGTGCATTAACTGCAGTATCTACAATGGGATATTGCAGTGTGGAGGTTTGGGAGGTTTGCTGGTTCTGGGCTATTTGGTCGAATATGTGCCAATAATCTTCTGGGATTTCTAGGAGGGTATTCCTAGGCTAGCTAGAAGGAGCGGGAGTGGCCTTAATAGGAATGTCCTTAACAGCACTTCCTTTGTCTGGGATGATGAGAGTTCCTTGTTGAACTAAGGTCTGGGGGGGTTTTAGCTCTTCAGGTTCTTTAGCTTCATTCTGGATGATTTTTACAACACTTCCCTTATTTGGGCTACTTAATGGTTGAACTATTCGAAGAGGAGACCTTGGTTCTTCAATTTCCCTTGTTTCTCCTCTTCCCTCACAAAGATTACTAAATTTCCCTTCTTGCAATGATTTTTGGCTAGAATTCTCAATTTCTTGAAAATCTTGCTCCTCTATTTGGCTGTGCACCTCAGCAAAGGCTACAGATGGTGATCCTGTGGCCTGAAGGGAACTAGTAGGTTGTCTAGAAGCAACTTTTCTAGGCCTTACTGAAGGCTGAAATTCTTCTTTTTTAAGAATTTCATCTATAAAGGTCGATCGGCCAAGGGTCATCAGCCCCTTAGCTTTATTAGGCTTGGGTAGTGGTTTAAGATTATTTTCAAGCTTTTTCTGCTTAGTCATGCACACAAATCAAATTCTTATTTCTACCCAAAATAACAACAAATCTGCAAGAAAGCAAGCGGGGGAGCAGGGTTGTTACATGCTCCGTACGCAAGTTCTTACCTTCCATTTTTAAAACCCAACTCTCTCCTAGTGGGTACTTACACTGCTCTCAAAAGAAACAAATGGCTACACTCTTCCCCAGCAACGGCACCAAAATGTTGGGTAGTAAAAAGGGTCTTTTTAACCTCTATTTACCCTACATTAATTATCAATCCATGTACGTTTTGTTATCTCAAGAGCGTACTCAGTCTGAGGCAGTCACTTGTCAAGAGTAATGCTAGTAGTATAGTGCTTTTACAAAAAGTAAATAAGTGCTGGAAACAAACTCTAAATGTAATGGTAAGAAACTTAAATGTTTTGTAACTAAATCATTCAATTAAGAAACTACAGCAATCATCATTCAAGGATGCATTAATGATAACTCTTTCCTTTGTAAACTAACGCACATGAAAAGCAATCAAAGAGAAGATCTCCAATCTGGGAACTAGACAGCAATAGTCAACATTCGCTACAGTTGCAGATCGTTCTGTTCATACCAAAGTAAATACTTGAAATGACAATTAAATTAACAGGAAAAGGAACAACAACTAATCTATTAAAAGGATCGAATAGAAAAGCTTAACCTACAGGAATGAATTAAGCAGCAATAGTAACCGAAAGGAATTGAATCAGCAATCTTTAACTAGTAAATGAATTAAAAAAAAATCCAAGAATAGAACAACAAGCTTAAGTAAGTCTACGAAATATTGAACAGCGAACTAATCAAATGTAAACACACAGTGAATCTAGGATGATGGAATCAATAATCTGAGTTTAGCATAACAAGTATTCACCACAGTTATAAGGGAACAACAATTGCGGTTGTAATGGGACAGTAATACGAATGAACAGCCATCGCAATTATAGGTAAACCGTAGCTAAATGAACAACAATACCAATCTAGAAATGAGCAACAATGTTACTCTGTAAATGAACAGTAATTTCTATCTGTAAGTGAACAGCAATGTTACTATTTAAATGAACAGTAGTGTCGATCTGTAAATGAATAGCAATGTCTGAATTATACAACGCAATATGATTTTAGAATTCACAACATTACATCTTCAGTTACAAATAATAATCTTACTATTCAAATACGAATTAAATATAACAGAACCAGTAAAGGAAATGTCAAGGAACAGCACATTACTGAATAAATCAAGTAAAGGAAACCAAACCGCTCATGACCTGTAATCGGGAAATAATGATACAGGAAGCAAGTGATCCACTAGGGCTGGGCCCTTAGACACCAGGGATGCACTACTATGGTTACTCTAGAATCAGATAACGGAACAGCAACGAAGTTTATGTATTAATCATAAAAACAGAGTTATAGTGATCACTCTTCTAAAAACAGTCGATTATCAAAGTTTAAATTGGAACATCAAATTCTATCAATCAACAATAATCCACCCCTTGGGCTAGTAGCACTGTCCCTTTTTATAGTGGCCAAGCGGAAATACCAAAAATACAGATAGCTTTGAGGTAGCAATTCCTCGGGATCAAAGGATCCTAAGGGATTCGCCATAACCTTATTCTTTAGTTATCTCTTCATACTCTTGTGCTGATATGGCCTTTCTTCTTCCTTTTCCTGGCCCATGTGCTCCAATCTCAATTGCCTCGTCTAGATGCGGTTTCCTGTCAAAGGAACAACAGTTGGTTTTGCCTTGTGTTTTCCTCTGAAATGGCAATCGCCTATTTTCTTCATTTTCTGCATAGAAAAAGGCAATAATTAGTCATTTTACATTAATAACAAATCTCCTTAACTTTATCATAATCCTTCATCGTATGCCCATCTTAGAATATAAAGAAGTTACAAATTAATTAAAAGATAAAGAAATAAGTGGTAATTACATACCTTTTCTAATCCTCAACACTTTCAACACTTCGAATATAAACAAATCAAACCAAATACATGAAGAAACGTTTAATCGATTATCAAGGGAAGGAAGAATTTATGACACTTCTCTTTTCGACACAAAACGACAATTACGACACTTTTTGTACTAAAGTGACAAATCGATTTAGACAACTTTTTGACAAAGGATTGTAAATGAGGAACAAATACACAAAAGCATTCACTAATCATAATGTAATTGAGGCTGATCTAAGTGATACAAGTAATCTTCAGTAAACAGACATTGTTCATATGCAGCAAAACAACCAAACAAAACTGAAAACAAGGTCAAAAACCCTCAATTTCTAGATGGAAAAAGAGTTCAATCAATCATCGCACCTGAGATTGATAGAAACAGAGATGCATCACACTTACTACACTCGGGAGGTGCAATGCATACAGAGTTAGAGTGGAAGACAATGCGATGGTCCAGGGAGCGCAAATGATATGGGTTTTAGCTCAAATGTGGAGTTGTTTTCAATGAGTTAAGTTCGGTTTTGATGAACAATAAAGAGCAAAGTATGATGGAATGCCTTGAGAGGTTACTAAGCTACCAAAAGGGCACCTAGATGTGCTTGTAACACAAATGTTTAATTCATAAACTAAACCAGAGATTGACAGAAGCAGCATTCATCTATTATGCAATTGCATAGCAAGAGAAATTTGAAGGCTACCTAGTTGACTTCAAAATCTATCTATAGTTTATAAAACAAACAATAACAACAAACAAACATATGTTCATTCCCCAACGGAGTCGCCAATTTGTTTCTAGGAAAACTAGTATTCCTAAAGAATGCTAGTCCTCTAAGTTTGGCAGCTACCCTAGAAACAACAATTAAAAGAAATTCAATTATTTCTTCTATGTGTAACATATAAGAGTAAGATAATGGAATCGACCTAGAACTTTCGCTTAATCCCTTGCTTGCTCTCTCTCCCCTTTGACAAATCCTGCAACTCCTCCCCATACTTAACACGCTTAGAGAATACCTGCACAAGTACAGCAACAAAGAACTGTTAAAGCATCATGATCTATTACAACATAAACATTATAGAATCAGATATACAATGAACAAATGATAGCATTCACAAATGATAACATTCACAATTGCACAATCATATGGAAGAAAACTTGAAGAGATTTATTAATAGAAAGGAGAATTACAACCCAGTTGTCTGATCCAACATCATCCTCCAAGCTTCAATCCCTCTTCACCTCATGAAATAGCAAGATGACACCAACAATACAATTCTCTTTCCTCCATTACAAACTATCAACACTTACTTGCAATTCAAAACATTCCAGCCTCTAGATCTCTTGGATGAGGGATCCATTTATAGATGTGTGTAAGGGTGTGAGTCATCCATGGGGTTTGATTAGTGTAATTCCACTTGTTATAGTTGATTCCATAAGAGAAGCGATTGGAGATTTTCTTAGATCCCTTACTCATCCTTGGGCGAATTCAAAGAGGCAAGTGGCACAGGAGAAGTTTCTAGAAGATTCCATGAGCAACCACCTAGCAAATCGTCTTAGACATTTATCCATCCTCGCCCATCGCACCCTATAGAAAGCCTAAATAGTATGCATCGCACCCTGGCAATGTACCACTTAATATGCATCGCACTTTGCTAGTGGAGCAGTCAGTATGGTTCAATTTAGGTAATTTCTAGATGGTTTCTCAAATGGAACTTTTGGGGAATGATGTATTCAGATGACTATATTATTTTAGGGTATGAAACAACTCTTTTAGGGGTTGATAAGCCCTAATACATCGACATGTAATGTTAGGGTTGATGTTCCAAAATATGTCTATAACAAGTAGTAACATCAGGTGTAGTAGGAGTAGTTGACATAGTTTGCATTGGTTGTGCTGGATACACAAGCCTTGATTGAACTGGAATTGTTGGTTGCCATTGAAAAACTCTAATTCTAGGTTGACTTGAATATTATGGATATTACATATGGTAGTCCCCCGGAATAGGGAGGATATGGTGAATAAGAATATTGCTCTCCATATGATGGCAATCCAGTATTTAATGGATGCATAGGTCTTTGTTGACCAGATTGCCCAGCTTGATACTGATATGCAGGATCAAACTATTGAGTTCCCATTAGAGAAGAACCAGGTAAAATTCTTGTCGATGACATGGGTGATCATCATGGTGTAGAAGCAACCCTTGAGTGGGTTCTAGATAATGATTGGTAACCAACCGAGACGGACGATTCACCATACCGGTGTGACTCAGGTGTGGTAGAAAACATCGAAGAAGTGAAAACACATGAACCATTTGCAGCTAAATCAGATGATACAGTTTGAGATGTTAACGGTTTTTCAACCATAGTTAACTGGCCCAAAAGTTATCCTAAGGATTCAATGGGTACTTGAAAAGAAGCTAGATCAAATGAAGCAAAGAAATTAGGAGTATTAGGATAAAGATAAAGCCTAGTTCCAAAGTGAAATGAGGTTCCAGGTGTGGAATCTTCTTCCAATTCCTCCTCTATGGCAATCAAACCTGGTGGAAGAACTTCAACATAAGGTCCATAAAATATTTCTGGTGTTGGTGAAGTTGAAGTTTCAATAGTTAGTGATGTATGAGGGGTAACCGGTAAAGTAACAACTTCTGAATGTTCAACTTCGAAGTCCAAATGTTCAGGTAAATGAACAACAGTTTCAGTAAGAGGTTCCTGAACAACTTTAGGTTCATATGTAAATTCTATTTGAACTGGGATAGTTTCTGGATTAACTTCTGGTTGAACTGATTAAAATTCGAAGTACTTTCTCATTGAGAAATTTCAAGTTGAGGATCAACTTGTCGTTAAACAACTTCAGTTATTGTTTCACTAATATTAGTGTTAATGTCCTCAAGTAATTACGAAACTTCTTCTTCAAGAATAGATGTACCAGAAATAGTTGGAGTAACCGAAGTCTTTGTACTTATCAAAATAGATGATTCAAGTAACTAAGATGAAGAACTAGGAGTTCTTGATGTACTAGACTCAGTTAAGTGAGATTGATTTGCCCGAATTGGTGTCACTTCGGGAAGCAAAGGTGGTTTTCTTGTTGTTCTCCACGAACGATGGGGTATGGGTTGATGTTCATCCACTATTGTTGATTAATTTTATTATCAAAAAAGAAATAAACAAAAAGGGGTATACTAGGAAAATGGTTTACCAAGCAACTGTGAACTGCAGAATACCCCCTGGCGAACCAAGAAGTACGAGCAGCAATCTCCCTGAATGTTGTGTTCGGTGTATCATAATTTACAAGGCGGCCAACTCAGTTACTTAAGGATGGATAGCAACCTAGAATTTTCCTCCCATATATACCCAAAGGTACGTGGAGGCCCAGTCCGTATAAGCGCTATCTAATGCAAAACTGCACAGTGAGAGAATTCCTATATACTTTACGTACTGTAACACTGCCCTATATACCTAAAGGTACGTGGACGAGCTATGATATACCTGCGTACGTGGAATGAGGTATCACACTCGGGATGTATTACAAACAAGTTAGCGACGACTACTTTGTTTTATGACGCTAGAACATGTCTCTAGCCTAGAACCACTAAATGTCTGCGTTAATGAAAATGCTCCATTAGGTAAATTGATGTTTATTTTAAGTTGATCTTGCTTTGGAATTTTCCTTTCAAGTTCACCACGTGATGTATTCTGAAATTCCTAGGAATGCAACTATCATGATAGGCATTCCTTCCATTCAATTTAATGATGAAAATCCTAGCTACTTAAGGATAGAGCAATCAAATTTTCTTTTGATCAAAGAGCAAAGAGCACAATCTAAATGCAAATTCCCTACACTATTCCTTATCAACACACACAAACTTTTTCAATGCAACATGCATGTATTTCTTTTCAATTTCCCTTAATGTGAATGAACAAAAAGGAAAACTAATGCACAGTCGATCAATAAACTCTTTTCATAAAAATGGCAATTTTGCGACAATTTCTTTTCAAGGAAAGGAAGACTTTACGACACTTTCGTTTTCAAAGAAATGAGGAATTATGACATTTTCAATGAAAATACTAATCATTTTCCCACACCAATCAATCAATCTTTCATGAATGAAGATTTGACGACAATTCAATTTTTGAAGGAAAAGACGATTTTACGACACTTTCTTTCGCTAAAGATCAATTGATCAAAAACTAACTTTCGACTATAAATTGAAAATGAAAAAGTAAATACATAAGAAAAATATATCAATCCTAGTCTAACTAGGGCCAGGTAATGAGATGAAACACTATTTTTAGAGACAAGACATCATTGAGATTCAAAAAATCTTTCAAACAGGAGAAAATTGGCTCAAAACTTCAGCTCCTAGATGGGAAATTAACCCTCAAGGGATCAGCGCAGGCAACAGTGAGAGATAGTGTGTTGAAGCACACTAGATCTATGTGGGAAGTGCATTGAAGCGCACTGTGTCCTTCATTGGGCTGTGCTGGTGACAGTAAGCAATTTTGAAGACAATTTGGCACAGTTTTGGCTCAATTTTCAATGAAAGAAGACTGAAATTCAATCAACGACCACAAGTACAGTATGTAAAAATGTATTAAGAGGCTGATAAGATACTAAGATGGATGATCACTCCCCCGTATGGTTGCCAATTTTTTCTGGGAAGTTTTAGTGTCTAAGGATAAACGCTTAAACCCCTAGACTAGTAGCTAAGTCTAGAACAACAGTGCAAAGCATTCTCTACTTTTCCTATAACCAATAGATTAAATAAGAGGCAAAGGAGCCTACATGTAGCCTTCGCTTGCTCCTTATCTCTTTTGACCAACTCTGTTGCTCCACTCCGTACTTAATCTGCTTGAAGAGTACCTGCACACAGACAAAAGACAACAACCGATCAAAGCATATGATAATGATCTATTGATTAAACATAACATGGAATCAAGTACATGATACACATATGAAAGCATAAATGAATAACACAAGCATATGTAAAAAGCTTTGAACACTTTATTAGTAAAAGGAAGAGTTACAACCCATTGCTTGATTCAGCATCACTCCTCCAATTCAATCCCATCCTCTCCTCGTAAAAAGCAAGACATTTTGACATCATTACAGTACTTGAAATCAACTCAAGTCTCATACTAACAACATCTCCTAATAATTCAATAATTTCCAACCCCTGATCACTTAGATGAGTGGTCTTTTTATAGGTGAACGAAGGAATTTATGCCATAAATGGTGATAATGAATGCCCTCCCAAACTTATAATTTAGTTCCATGGAGGAAAGGATAAGAAATTAATGTTCCTTAACTCCCTTCCTCATCCAAATACGAGCTCAAAGGAGTAGATAGCCTTGAGAAACTTCTAGAGGCATACAATGGATAAGGAATCTTTCAAACCCTCATGGAAATTCACTCAAATTCTCCGAGAGCAGGCCAAAGAGGGACCAAGTGTGCTGCGTAGCACCCTATCAGTATATGGTTTGCATTGCAGTGCACCCTAATGAAGGCCTACCTATGTTGATCTTCTTAGAGGTAGTTTTTGGATGATTTTAGTCATGACACTTCTTGGGAAGATGTGATTGGTTGATGAGCCCTAATAGTATTGATCTATAAGTTGGGGTTGATGTGCCCAAATGGATCTGTAACAAAATCAGAGAATATACCAATCACAGCTCGTTGAAAGGTGGTAGGGGCATTACACAATCCAAATGATAGGACTCGATATGAAAATTTCTAATCCAAGTGGATATTGGTGGCCACTTTCCTATTCCACTTAGACCCACCACCATTTTTTCTTTCAATTTCCTTAATTATAGCATAGTTTACTTTTTTTGACACTTTTTCGGGTCTCGAATTTCCAGAGCTATTTTGAGGCCCCAAATGACACTTTTTTGGAAAAAAAGTAAACCCCAAATTTGTATTCCTTGGATAGATATTTATAATGAGGTATCATACACATCAAACGAATAGTGTATGCCAAAGTTACTATCGCAGGAAGTTTATGTACAAATTTACCCCAACAAAGCCCACAGACTTTTGGTGCTTCATCTCCAAGGGGTTAGGTTTTTAGATGTTTATGGTTTCCCATTTCTTTTCAATAATAAATAAGTCTTAAAGCCTCATTATAATACATTTCACAAGGCATGTAGCTGCCACATCTCTTCTCAAAGATTATCTACCATTGCCTGAGCTAGTTTATTTCCATTCTACATGTAAACAGTTTTCAGTACTTTTTTATTAATGAATTGAAGTTTTGTTTTCACTATATCTTTGAGTTTTTGTTAATATATGTATTTCATTTTTTTCCTTCATAAAATATGGATCAATGTCCCCCATGGAAAAGTACATGTAGTATTATCTTGGTCTTCAGGTGCAATTTGAATCTAGTTGTAGCCATTGAATCCATCTAGGAAAGAAATATGCTTCTTTCCTACTAAATCATCCCATACCTGCTCAATGAAAGGAAGTAGAAAATGGCCTTTATGAGTTGCTTTGTTAAGTTGTCAATAGTCTACACAAACTATCCATTTCCATTTTTTGTAGGTATTATAACAAGGGGAGAAACCAATTGACTACCAGAAATTGGATAAATAAAATCAGTTGTGAGTAGCTTTTGTAGTGGAATTATGATTCTCCTTGGTTGAAGTGCTTGTTTAAGTCACAATAAGCTTGTATATTTGGGTTTAAAATATGATCAAAGGTATGTGAATGTTTTGAGTAAGAAGAGGAGGCTATGAAATCATTGATATCATCATCATATGCCTTCTCATGACTAGCTAAGTATAGATCTATAGAAAGGACTTGGCGGAATTCTCCCTCTTCATCACTATCCTCTTCTTTAGCCCATATACGTATTTCTAATTCTATACTAGGATTGGAAGGATAAAGGGTCAATTATTTTGTAGTGTGTAGTCTAACGACGCTGTAAATTTTACCGAAAAAAAAAAATAAAATAAAAAAAATAAAATAAATAAAAATAAAATAAAAAAAAAATAAAATAAAAAATAAAAATAAAAAAATAAATAAATAAATAAATGGAATTCTGGAAACATTTTGGTAAAATGTAGCAAATATTTTTCCAAAACTCAATTACAGTTCTCAAGATTAAATATTTTGGGTTCCTCATTGGTTTTTGATGGTGTTTAATCCATTTAAACCATCAAAAACAAGATTCAAGCACTCCTACCATCATATTTTTTAGGGAAAAAAGGCCAGATTCCGGCAGGTTTTTGGCTCTCCAGGGAAATTTTTCACCTCAGTAGACAATGTCATTTTGTAGAGGTCCCATGTGAGATAGTCATGCTTTCTAGCCTACAACTAATGTAGGTATTGGAAGTGTCTAACCAGGTTTTCCGAATATTAGAGGATTCCCTTCCAAAGAGGTTTTAGGTTGCATAATAATGAAGTCTGCAGGATATTCCCATGAATCCACCAAAACTATGACATCTTCTAATATCCCTTTTGGTTTAATGGTAGATCTGTCATAAATTTGTAATACGATGGGGGTCTTCCTAAAACCATAGAGTCCTAAGGTCTCGATAGTTTCTCATGTCATGACATTAGTTGTAGCCCCCAAATCGATCAATGTGTTAGTAATAACAATGTTGTTATTTTGCACATTAACCACTGGGTTTCCATGATCAGAATACTTGGTTTCCACTAAGGTCCCACCCATCATTAGTTATAACTATTTTCCCATAACATGGATTGTTTGGGATTCTTTCTTATTTCTCTAGGGTTTCCTTAAATAAAGTTCCCTAATTGATTTAGAATAAATAGGCACATTCTTGATAGCTGTAAGAAATGGCATCTTTACATACACATTTTTAAGTTCTCCCAAGAGATCAAATTTAGATTGAACAATAGGATTCTCTTAGATTAATATTTTAGGGTAAGATAAAGTTTGGGGTTTAGTAGGTGGAGGTTCTAGAGTTAGTTCTCATCCTGATTCTTCATTTTGCACCTCTTTGTTTAGATCTTCAATAAGAACTCGAGCTTGATTTTTGGTCACGTTCCTTCCATGTCGCAAAATGAATGTCATTTAAATCCATGGGGGTGATGGAGTTAGTGGGATATGTGGCTTCAACTTGTGTAGCTTGAGCTTCCTTGGTTGTGCAAGCACTTGAGATCTAGGAGGGTTAAATGTGGGTACTTGCAATTATGGATGAGGAAGTATTTGTGACGAAGGTTGTACAACAATTCTTTGGGGTGCCCCATAAGTTGGATTCATCCACCTTAGTTGCAAAATATGGTTTGGCACAGGATAAGCTCATGATTAGGTTGCCAAATTCCAGTTGTGAGGTGCACTATGTAACAGGGTTATTCCAATAAGAATTTTTATAAAAATGAAATTGCTCTTGGACCATACTAGAGGGGTTGATCTTTCATTGTTTCTTTGCAACAACAAAGTATATTTTTTCTTTCTCTTATACTTCTTCATATGCAACCTTTAAACCATGAAGAGATGGTCGATTATCTGTGTTATGGTCTTTCCTGCATATAGCACAAATCTCTACCTAATTTACTTAGCATTTCCTAAGAATATTTCTTGTTCTACGTGTCAGACAAAAGATATCCATAGCCACTTTTTGTTCCTCCTTCTTATTCTTAATATTTAATAGATATAATTGAGAACCCAAGGAGCTGATCAGGTCAATTTTGAAATTTTCCAACAAGTTCCTTACCTCAGCTCTAGTGACTCCATTTGTAGCAGCCTTAGTATGTCCTGCTATCATGTCCCTCAGTCCTTTGCTTATTTTGGATTATACACAAGAGTATCTCCAATAGAGTTCTATGATGTCATTATACTCCATTTGAGAGACATCTCCTCCATCCATCAGGTTAAGGAGGTCCATGCACTCATATCAAATTCCTTGTAATAACATACCTTATCATGTCTTAGAAGTTAAGTCTTATTTTCTTGCTTTGCACAAATTATAGTTGAATCTCTTGACATAATCCTCAAGACTTCCATATTCCTTTTGGGTCATTCTAAATACCTCTTCTCTTCTTTCATTATCTTTGCAGTATTCTTGATATTTGGTCAGGAATTTTTGCTTCATCGGCTCCAATGAACTGATACTACCTTGCTTGAGGCCCATGAACGAATGTAATGTTTCATCTCTCAATGTGGAAACAAATAGATTCAACTTCTGAGTGCCCATCACATAATCATAGCTTTGATAGAGGTAATATAACTCAAAAATGAAAGTATCAAGGTCTTCCTTAGAGATACCATGGAAGTTTGGCAGTGTAGGGTAAGGTATTTTCTTCATTTTAGCATCTAATTCCAATTCTATGATGGGAAATATAAAGGAGCCATATTCTTTCTTAACATGTTAATGTGTCATTTTTTCTAAAGGAATCTCTTTTAATTCTAAAGGAGATTCCATAATTTTATGAGAGCTCCTACTTTCAAGGTGGTACTCCTCAAAAGGATGTGGTTCACTTTCTAGAGGGTTCTAAACACCGAATTGATTTTTGTGAAGGTATTGCTCATTCTTCACAAATATTTGCTCGATGAGATGGAAAGTTGGATTATCCAAAATCAAATCTACTATTGTATTAGGGCTTTTCTCATCTTCAAATTGTTGTGTAGGGCTTTGTACCATGGAACATCCATGCTTCTTCTTGGAAATGGAGCTTACTATTGAAAATATCCTGAAGTGATAATATGGGGTGTGTTCTTAATAAATCTACCAAATTGGTCACACCTCCTAAGCATCTAAAAGGTCATATTGAAAGATAAAATATTAGGACAATCAAGCTTTAAAATTTTGAGAAATCAGCAAATAAGTATAAAAAAGGGTTGACAAAAAATTCATTCTATTATTGACAGTTCCCTGAAAACAATGCAAAATATGATGGGCCTTTCAATTTCTTTTAATTAGCTTGATGATAAATTGATCAGTTGTTCATTTAAATTTGCATTATGACATTTGTTTGGAATCTTTGAACTATTGTGCACAATCTATTCTAGTGCAATATTATGTGTCAGGAGGTTATAGTAATGCAATACTTGTCACGGTCCAAGATTTAGATGCTTTTGCAAGTCACTAATCTAGCACACGCCACTTGTAGGAAAGTGAATTGAATTAAATGTAAATCATGTTGATAGAAAACAAACACATGAATTACTAAAAGTGACATGTTCGAGTGTGACAATATTTTTGATTGGTTGTAATAAGGATGCAATGGAACGTGTCTGGAATGCAAAGTATGATGGACAAAGAAACTAGAAATAAAAATTAATCATAATGTAATTATTTATTTCTATAAATAGAGTAAAAGCATGCTACAGGTGACTCATTGCAGCAATGTGAGTTGCAACAACAACCAATTCAACTAAGAATAAGCAATTTCATTCGCTTGTGGTTAATCTTGCGATTAAGAGTTAGAATAGTGTAACTTGGAGTTGCAACAACTAGTGATTAATATGATTATAAGAGTAACATATGCCAAAGTTGGAAAGAAATAAAATTAGCAGTGTTGCATAAAAGTAAAGATATTAAGCTGAAACAAAAGGAAACCTAAAATAATTACAAGAAATGTAAAGTAAATAACAGCAATATAAACTAGTTGCAAATGAAAATACTAATCTACCTAGTGGTACCAGGCTAAGGAGGGCGGCCTAAGGGGGGCCTATCTCCTTAGGCAAGGTATTGGAAAACCTTCAATCACGTAATCATAATATGAGCTTTGAAATATTATAATATGAATTTACAACAAATGGTAATAATTTTCCCTCTTGGGTTTCAAAGGAAGCTAAGTCTTTGTAAAAAAATGCAAATGTCTAAACCAAGTGGTATCATGGATGGCTAGTTGAGAAAATCAAGCGACACATCCTATTACAACAATATCTTTAGAGTTGGTGTGATTTTAAGCAAAAGCTAACTCGGATCAGTTGAACATTGTTGGCAGTCGGAATTCCCTTCCTAATTGGTCCTCCACTTGCTTTCATTACTATCCATTGTGAGAAACACATGTTGATTGTACAATTGAAGCATTTGATGATAGAATTGTTGTAATGTGTTGGATTTTTAGCAATAGAGGTTGCAGCAATAGGAGTTGTGGTGGTCGGAGTTGCAAAAATGAAGGTTACAACAACAGGAGTTGTGACGAATGAACTTGCAACAATGAGACTTACAACACCTATTTGAAGTCTTGGCTAGAATTTTAGCATTATGGAGGAGTTGCAACAACACCCTTTTGCTCATTTATACCAATATTAGTATGAAATATAACATTTTTGCAATGCAATGAATAAGAACAAGCATGAAAGTGGCACGAAAAAAAATAAAATAAATAAAAAATTAAATAAATTAAAATTAAAAAATAAACCAAGAAAGAGAATAGTCATACCTACACTAGGAGTGGGGTGATAGGGGATAAAGAGTACGGAAAGAGATGATGGAAATGGGAAGATTGGTATCAAAAAAGTTATAGAAGGGTGTTTAAAACATTCTAATTTGGACACCCATCACCCACACCTCACATCCATATAAAATAATGGGAGTGATGAGTGTCTCAAATAGGAATTTTGTCTTATCTTGTATCCAAATATCAACGGAGTTACAATTGTTTTAAGCCCATAATAAGTTTTCCAACCTCCATTCATCCTTTTCTTTCTATAATTCTTACTGAGCTTATGATGTATGTTGATTCCTAAATATTTGTATGAAGGAACTTCCTCAAAGTAAATGTTGTCATAAAGGAAAGTAGCATAGGTGCTCTTTTTGGATTTAACTATTATGCCTTTAGTTTTATTGATATTAATAGTCATGCTTATTTAGGAGGATAAATCTTGGAGGAATTGTAGTTTCTTACCAAGATCATAATGGCTCCTTGCCAAATATCATCGGCATAAAGGAGAATATTTATGGTTGTACTAGTGAGTGTGGGGTCAACACAACCTGCATCTTCCAAAAAATCTTCTAGCATATCCATGTATATACCAAAAAGGGTAGTGGATAAGGGACACCCTTTCTTGACTCTGAAATTGCAATTAAACTCTTTCGTCCAACCCTTGGTGGTCCTAATCTTGGCAATAACATTTTCATATAGTCTTATTTCAACTATCATTAGCTTGAGAGGAACCATAATCTCTTCTAGCCTCTAATGTCAAAGGCTTTTATAAAGTCAACAAAACAACATAAGAGATCAATTTTATGATTTTGGCATTCCTTTGAAATTATCCTAAGAGTAACAAGATGGTACATCATTGAATGATAATCCTTAAGCCCAACTTGGCCTTTAACTCTTTTATCATGGCTTTCAAGTCAAGGCTCTGCATCCAAGGCTTGGGGAAGCCTTGCTTCACTACCAAATTGAAGATTTTGTATCACTAAAGTATCAGGATAAGCTCTCCGATTTTAAAGATTTCAGCTTGGTAGCATTTAATAAATTTATCTTTCCCATTAGAGTTACTTAACCACATGCTCAATGTCTTCTAAAAAAAATATCATCCTCTATTGGGGCATTCAAAACAGTGTCCATGGCATTGAGGGAATTATAAAGGCTTTTAAGGTAAATAACTCAGTTCTTTAAGGGAAGCAAAATTTTTTATTTAGTTTTGTGTATCAGAATTTTTCTCCATAATTGTTTAAGATCGGATTAAAGAGGGTGCAATAATTGCTCTTGCTTCTATTTATGTATTGCCTTTTCTTCATTTTAATAAGAACTTTATACACATTTATCTTATCAATCTTTAATGTTTGGTTAAAACCATTTCAAATTACTTTTATAACAATTTTATAATCATTATCATACCAAAAATTAATATTTTTTTTTTAATATAACAATTCAATAAAGAACTTACTCATAATAATAAATTATTAATAAAAATTTTTAATTACTATCTTTATAAATTACAAATTTTAATCCTTTATATAAACCATTAAGAAAATCATTTTAATTTTTAACTCTTGTATTTCTTTTGCAGGTTAACAATTGTGCATGAAAATAACAATCATGCACAAATATTCATTAAATATATATGAAAATGAATTATTAAATCTTTATAACATTGAAAACACATTTTATAGTATTTAATTATATATAAATCAACACATAATTCTAATCATTCTAATCGCAATCCATTTCATTGAAAA
>APFE030675885.1:0-10243 GCA_000404065.3 Pinus taeda | reverse complement strand
GTTAACAATTAGCCAGATAAGCACAAAGCCTGCAAAAAAAACCAAGGAACAACGACTGGAGAAGGCATAACAACCTAATAGTGACCAACTATACGATGATAATACCCTCGTATGACACGAACAATAGACCTAGTAAAGAAACCATATAGTGTGGGTGGAAGGTGATAAATTGGAATCACAACAAACCAAAATTAAAACCTGCCCAAAATTCCCGAAAACGCAAACTCTATATAGATCAGAAGCTACAAGAGTTAAACTAGTCAGAAATAGTGGGGTTCAAGTGAGATTGTTACCAATTTCAAAACCAAATAAGTAAAGTACTGGTACCAAACTCCAAAGACCAACACTGAGCAACTGAATCAAAACCTGCCCAAAATTCCCGAAAACGCAAACTCTATATAGATCAGAAGCTACAAGAGTTAAACTAGTCAGAAATAGTGGGGTTCTAGTGAGATTGTTACCAATTTCAAAACCAAATAAGTAAAGTACTGGTACCAAACTCCAAAGACCAACACTGAGCAACTGAATCCCTGTAGGGTCATAATTTTGAGCTATCATTGAGCAACTAAATCGCTGTAGGGTCATAATTTTGAGTTATCATTGAGGGAAGAACTACCACCAACTCAAATCACTGACCAGAGCTCAAAAAACATTGACAACTATGAAAAACAACCAGACAAACCAGAAAAGAGCTACTATTGTCAAGATCTTAGAAAAAAAACAAGACCACCCTGCAATGACCAACCAAGGATGACAGCACCGTCTTGTTCTTGCCACCATATAAAAAATATCAAATTAATATTAGAACTCTCAACAACGATGCCACAACCTCTTCACCACCATGAAACCAAAAAGTTGAATATATAGTATAACACGAGCGTGAGCAATTGAAAACAATAAGTAAGGTGAGAAACATGAATTCTCCACAACGATCAAATGTACAACTAAAATACTTCCGCATGATAAGCTCATAAATGAGCTTTCCCCTGCTATCAGAGAAATTCCCTTTCTCAACCAATCCTCCATGGTAGAGATGATCCATTTAAGAGCCGACAGAAAGAATTATGCTGTCAGAGAAATTCCCTTCCTCAACCAATGCTCCATGGCAGAGATGATCCATTTAAGAGCCGACAGAAAGAATTACCTTGTCAAAACCAAGTTCAAATACATTAACGCAGCCTCCAATCTGCAGGCATTTAATTTGATTGAACTTGGTTAAGTGTTGTGAAGAGTGTGACCCATATAAACGCCACGCACGGACCATGTGGAGCCAGGTGGAGCGACGGGCTATATCACCGAGGGTTTCCACCTGTTAACCAAACAAAAATACCCGCATACAAATAATGACTTCCACCAGAAAACAAACGCCGAGAGACAACCCCATTTTGGTTAAGCTTCCTGCTAAGAATTTATTGTCGTGAAAACACCCCATCGAAGAACCCATCCCTGGTTTTAGTCAACCACTATGCCATCTTTGATTTTCTTGGATTGATTTACTTACTGTGATAAACAATATAATACCATATGAAATATTCCTTTATCATAATTTTACTAATACGGTTATCTATCCATACTTGTGTCCACTGTCAAAGTGTATTTATTTTTATTTCACAATTGTGATTTAATCTGGTTATAATCCTATGATGTATATTATAATTAAAACCACAAGATGTTGACTACAGGACACAATCTTAAAAACAATATATATTTAGCTTTTATATTTCCTTAAAAGTGTAGATATCATTTTAATTTTCATAATTCCTTATGTCTTTTAAGTAATTTCTTCCTTCGAAATCAAAATTTAGCACTGGAATTTTGTTCTTAAAACTTGTTTAAATTTTGTTTTTTCACATATCACCAAAAAGTTTTAAATTTTGTTTTTTCATATATCACAAAGATTCAACTTTTGTGTGTTATAGTTTTTGCTTTCGTGTATTATATGTTTTTCAGTTTTGTGTGATATGTCATATCAAAGATATTTTATCATATACAATATTTTCGATAGATATGTTTTTTTTGTGATATGCTATATTGTGACTTATCATAATTTTCAAAATTTTGACTCAGGTGACATAGTATATTATTGTATATTTGTTTGTCTTGTGATAAAAAAAGATGTAAACAATTTTCTTTAAGAATTTTCAAAAATAAAATTTATTTTATATTGCCTAAATGTTTTAACTTGTAATATCACTATAAAATGGTACATCTTTCAAAAAAATTGTCACACAAAATAAACACATAAGTTATAGATAAAAACCATAGGTTTTGAGTAGTACATATATTTAGATAATTATCATTACAATGATAAACAAGAAAAAATAAGGATTGATAACATTCTCAATTTCATATATTTGCTTTTCATGGACTATGAAGTAGTGAAACCATGTAGAAAAACTAAACATGATTAACATAAATTTACATACAATATTTTCTTCTTTTCATGGACTATGTAGTGAAACCTTGTGGAAAAACTAAACATGATTAACACAAATTTATATACAATATTTCTTGCCTTGGTTAGGTTTTATCAACCCAAATAATCACCACAATATATTTAATAACGTATAAATCTTTCATAATAAGAAGCATCAATAATTACAAAAATAAAGAATAGGCGAGTTAATATCGCTAGTTAAAATTTGATTGCAGAATTGAATTTCCTTTGCTTTAGCTTGCTAATTGTTGGATGATCCACTAGCTGGCCTCCCTACCAACTCCACTTGCTACTCTCCTTATACAAAGGCCCCAAGTTTGCAATGGGTTTGCTAAAAAAAAAACCTCTCTAACAATAAAAATGAAGAATGAAGCTACTAGATTGAGATGAATTCTCACTTCACAAAAACTTCAATAGAATAAATTCTCAACAATTATTAATGAAATTTTTTTTCCAAGCATTATTTTATCCATATATCATTAGGGTACACAAGATATTTTTTTCTAAAACCAATTTCTTCTTTTATAATTTTATGGGCCATGTCACTTGTCCAACTTATACAAAAATGAGTTTTACTAAATTACTATTTACTTAATATTCACCCATTCACGTTGCCACTCATGTGTACATATGTATTTAATTACCTATTTAAAATTATAAAATAATGAATTATCCTCATTAAACACCCACATTTCTTACTTTCACTCCTAAGTGTTCCCTTAATTTTTCATTGCTTCTATTTTAATGATTACATGAGGAGTTATTAGGTTCATTATTTATTGATTGACTTTAACTTTGATCAACATAATTTTCCCTTTTCTACACTTCTATTTGAATTTGAATTCTTGTTCCTCTTTCCTATCCTTGATTTAAGGATGCCTTCATAATTAAATTTTGTTAATTATTAGTTAACTTGTTTTTATGTCTTGCACATTCTCCTAATTTGTAATTATTTTCTTATTAACATCATTTTAACTGAATCTTCCCTCTTGATATGAAATAGTAAGGGGTAGAAGGTGTGAGGGTGGGGGGAGCAGTGGTTGGGTTATATTCTTTCCCAAGTGGAAAAATTGTTGGGTGTGGAGCCTAATTATCTTCTTGATGCATAGGTCTTGGGCACATTGGACGGGGCCTGTATAATAGCCGCTTGGGGGATCCAGAGGGGGCGACAGCTACTTTTAAATATCTCCCCCCCTAGCGAGGGTTCGAGGGTAGCGCCCTTGAAGCTAAAAATAGATGAAAATTTGCTTTGTAAAATATTGTAATTTCGTAGTCAAGCTAGGCCATGCATTAAGCGAACGATCTGATGGTAGAAGTTATGTTAATTTAGGGTTTTTTCCCCTAGAAGGAAACCCTCAATTTATATGAGAGAAATGTATTGCGATTTTTTATGATTATTCTAAGAGAGAGTGAGAGAGAGAGAGAGAGAGGAGGTTGTGTATGAGCGACAGGGAAATTACAACAGATTTGTTGTAGGTTGTATCTCTTCATTTTGTTGGATAATATAAAAGGAAGGAATGATTGTTTCTCCATGTACATAGCCCAAATTGAGTGAACCACGTATATCTATCTCTCTTGTTTTAAACATTTATGTATTTGTGTTTCTGTAATATTTTATGTGTTCCATTTATCTGTAATATATAATTTTCTAACAACTAGTATTAGATCTGAAGGCTTATTTGGGTGATAAACTTGCAGGAGAGAAGGGTTCTTGGTTCGAGTGGGATTAATGGCAGAAGATGGTAGGTTTAGGGTCGAGAAATTTAACGGCCAAAACTAATAGTTATGGAAGATGTAGATGGAATATTATCTGTATCATAAAGATATGTACCTACCATTGAGCAAAAAATCAAAGAAGTTGAAACATTCAAGCAACGTCAGTTTAATGACGACAACATAAGGTTTAATGACAACATTGGAGAAACTATATGAAAAACCCTCGGCCTAAAATAAGGTATTTCTTATGAAGTGTCTATTTAATATGAAGATGTTAGAAGGTGGATCTGTTGTTGATCATTTAAATGAATTTAACATGGTTACCAGTCACTTAAGTTCTGTAGGGGTAAATTTTGATGATCAAGTTAGGGCTTTGTTATTTCTATTTTGATTGCTAGAAAGTTGAAATGACCTAGTTATGGCTATCAGTAACACTATCTCTGGATCTAGTACTTTAAAGTTTGATGATGTTGTCAATGCCATCCTTAGCAAGGAAATGCAACGAAAAAGCTCTGGCGAGATATCAGGTAATGCTTTGACTGCAGAGATTAGGGGAAGAAAAATGGAAAGAGGAAGGAGCCCAAGAAATCGTAGTAAGTCAAGAAAAGATAGATCCAAATCTAGATCAAGGATAGTGTGCTGGAAATGTGGGAAGAAATGACACCTGAAGAAAGGCTACAAATCTCATAAGGAAAAAGAAGGAGATGGAAAACAAGAGAACAATCATGAAGTGAATGTGACAGGTGACGTGTTGTAAGATGCCCTAATTCTTTCATTAGACAATATTATTGATGCATGGGTAGTCGACTCAGGGGTCTCATTCCATGCCACAATTGATAGGAAACATTTTCATGACTATATTCATGGAGATTTAGGATAGGTTCATTTGAGTGATGATAAACCTTGTAAAATTGTTGGAATGGGTAACGTTTTTATAAAGAAACAAAATGGAAAGCAATTTCCATTGAAGGAGGTAAGGGATGTTCCAGATCTAAAGAAAAATCTAATTTCAACACGGCAATTAGGAGGTGAAGGTTATGTAACTACTTTTACAGAAAAAACATGGAAGGTCACTAAAGGAGCCCTGGTAATAGCAAAAGGAGAAAAGGTTGGTACATTGTCTTTATGCAATAGTATTTCTAATTTTTTAAAGTGTTTAACCTCCACAGGAGTAGATACGAAATTGTGGCATTATAGGCTCAGGCACATGCGTGAGAAGGGGATGCATATTATTCACTCAATAAATTTGTTGCTAGGTTCGAAACATGTTGATTTGGATTTATGTGATAATTGTGTTTATGGAAAGCAAAAGAGAGTCATATTTATCAGAGTTAGGAAACAAAAGAAGAGAGAAAAATTAGAGCTTGTGCATACAAAAGTATGGGGACCAGCTCAGGTATCATCTCTTGGTGGCTCTCGTTATTATGTTACTTTTATTGATGATTCAACTAGAAAAAATTGGATTTATTGTATTCGAAATAAATATGATGTAATTGATACTTTCAAGAAATGGAAAGCTTTGTTTGAGAATGAGACAGGAAAGACGCTGAAGTCTCTCAGATCACATAATAGAAGTGAATATTGTAGAAAAGAGTTTGATAACTACTATTTAGAACATGGAATTCACAGAGAGAAGATAGTTCCAAGATCTCTGTAAGAAAATGATGTGTCATAAAGGATGAACAAGACAATCATGGAGTGCACGAGGTGCATGACATTGCATGTAGGATTGCCATTACAAATTTTGGCAGATGTTGTAGATATTGTTATTTATATAATAATCATAGGGCATTCAATTTATTTGGATGGTGGTATTCTAAAGGAGGCATGGATAGGTAAAAAGGTAAACTGTGCATTTTTAAAGACTTTCAGTTGTGAAGCCTTTTCTCGCATTAATAAATAAAATAGAAAAAAGCTTGAGGAAAAATCAAATAAATGTACATTTATTGGATATGGTGTTATTGATTTTGGTTATCACTTATATGATTATGAAAATCAGAAAATCATTAGGAGCAGAAATGTCATATTCAATAAAAATTTCTTGAATAAGAATCAAATGCAAGAAAAGAAACAGGAAAAGGAAAACAAAGAATATGGTAATTCTTGATGAGATCATAAAAAAAATAAAGGTCCCTAAAAATTGTAATGATCAATAGCCACAAAAACAACAACAACCACAACAACAATAGGCATTGCAAACACCTGAAAGTGGTGTTAGAAGATCTACCAAGATAAGTAGACCTCTTGAAAGATACTCTCCTTCATTATATTATGTATTGTTGACTGATTTTGGTGAACATGAACGATATGAAGAAACAATATAGGTAGAAACCAGGAAGAAGTGGGAGAAAACCATGGAAGAAGTGATAGACTCCTTGATGATTAACTAGACTTGGGACTTGGTCAAGTTGCCTACAGGTAAAACAACATTACAGAATAAATGGGTTTATAAGTTGAAGGAAGAAGATGGAGGAAAACATAGGTATAAGGCTAGACTTGTGGTGAAGAGGTTTGCAAAAAAGAAAGGTATAGACTTTAATGAATTTTTTTCTCCTGTTGTTAAAATGATTTCAATCAGAACTATTTTAAGTCTAGTGGTAGCAAAATATTTGCATCTTGAGAAGTTAGATGTAAAGACAACCTTTCTCCATGGGGATTTGGGAGAAGAAATATATATGCAGCAACCACAAGGGTATGAGGTCAAAGGGAAGGAGAAGTTAGTGTACAAATTGAAGAATAGATTATATGTCTTAAAACAGACTCCAAGGAAATGGTATCTAAAATTTGACAGGTTTGTGTATGAATAAGGTTATGTTAGATGTCATTTGGATCACTTTCTTTATCTTAAGAAAGAAAATGATGGAAGCTATATTACATTACTATTGTATGTAGATGACATGCTTGTTTCAAGGTCTAACATGTAGGAAATAGATGTGCTCAAAGGAAAATTGGCAAACTCATTTGCAATGAAGGATTTGGGTGTTGCAAAATAAATCTTGGTATAAGAATAACTAGAGATAGGAAAAATCGCAAATCAACATTATCTCAGAGTGAGTACATAGAAAAGGTGTTGGAAATATTTAATATGTAGAATGAAAAAACAGTTAATACACCTTTGGCTAGACATTTCAAACTAAGTAAGGAGATGTGTCCCAAGACTCAGGAAGAGATGGATTATATTTGTAAAGTTCCATATGCATCAGTAGTTGGAAGCTTAATGTATGTAATGGTCTGTACAAGGCCTAATATTACATATGTAGTAGGAGTTGTTGTTTGGTTGTGTTATATTCTTTCCACAACTAGCCCACGTAGTTAACCAGGGGGTTAGAAGGGGGGAAGATCCCCCCCCCTTTTCGTTGCGCTAATTGCGTAGCGAGGGGAGTCACAGGGGGTTTGAGGGGTGTAGGTAGCCGTACTTTATGGGGTCCAAGGCAGCATCCCGGAAAATTTTGGTTTTGGCCCCTATGTTAGGTTCGGCAGACCTACCTATGGTTTTGTGCATGATTTTCGCACATGGTTTTGGACGCGATGGTTTTCGGTCCATAGTTTTGGACGTGATGGTTTTCGGTCCATTGTATTGGATGCTTTGGCTTGTATAAATATGTATTGTAACATTGAAAGGAACATAATGAAAAATAAAGCTGGTAGTCCCGGTTTGGGATCCAAGGGAAAATATTTGTGTATATGTGTTTTATGTGGTATGCTCTCGCATTGTTTATTTTCTGTGTTTTAGAATTTGTATGTAGGTAATTTTTGTATGGGGTTAAAACCTACATTTGGTATCAGAGTTGTTTTTGGCCTCAAGGAGATGCCTTTGTTGCTGAGGGGTTCTCACTCGGGCCTGTGGTAGACCCTGTTCAGTGGTAGATCTGCGGGATCGATTCTGGTAGTGAAAGAAGATGGTGAGCAGTGGAAACATAGAGATCAAGAAATTTAATGGTCAGAGTTTTGAGTTGTGAAAACTCAAGATGGAGGATCTATTGGTGGATAAAGATTAATGGATCGCGGTAGATCCAGGTACTAAACCGATGGGAGTGTCTGATGAATAATGGAAGAAGATGGATCGGAAGGCAAAGATCACAATACGATTGTGTGTCTCAGATTCAGTATTGCTAAATGTATCAGGGGAAGCTACGACGAAGGCTTTGTGGGACAAGTTAGGGACTTTGTACCAATCTTAGTCTCTCGTGAATAAACTATTCTTATGGAAAAATATGTATAACTTGAGGATGAAAATGGAGACTCAGTGACAAAGCATCTGAATGCGTTTAGTATTGTGATAAGTCAGTTATCATCTTTTGATATCAAAATTTCATATGAAGTTAAGTGCATTAGTTTGTTGTTTTCTCTACCAGATTCGTGGGATATTCTTGTTATTGCAATAGGTAGCAATGCAACTGCCTTGCAGTTTGATGAAATAGTCTCATCCTTGCTGACAAAGGAGATGAGACAGAAAAATATGGAGAGCCAGAATGGTGATTCCTTGTCTATACAAGGATGGTCCCAGAACAAAAATAAAAATAAGTCATCGAGTGAGAGATCTAAATCTAGAGGAAGATCTAAATCTCCAGGAAAACTTATAAAGGTGGTGTACTGGAAATGCGGAAAGGAAGGGCACTACAAAAGGGACTATAAATCTAAAGCTCCCGACAAAGGAAAGAGATCTAATGATGCTCCTTTTGCAGAGGTGAAAACCACCTTATATGAAGGTGGGGATGTGTACTTAGCTTCTTCAAGTACACAGGTCGATCATGAGGCATGGTTGATTGACGTAGGTGCATCCTTTCACTTCACTCCCCATAGAGAGTGGTTCTACGAGTATGAGAAGTATGATGGTGGTGGTATCTTCTTAAGGGATGATAGGAAGGTTAGAATTGTTGGTCGCGGAAAAGTAAAGTTGAAGTTGTAAGGTGGAAGGATTAGAACACTTCTGGGTGTTCTACATATTCCTACATTGGCCAGAAATCTAATTTCTATAAGCAAGTTGGATGATGCAGGTGTAAAAATAGTGTTCCAGAAGGATACTTGCAAGATGGTTCGGGGAGCACTGGTATTGTTGCAGGGAGTTCAAATTGGAACTCTGTACAAGTTGCAAGGTAGCACTGTTATTGATGGGTGCAATATTTCTATGATTCCTGAAAGTGGAGCAGAAAACCTAGTGGTCTCTGGAGAGAAGACCATGTTGTGGCATCAAAGGCTTGGACATATTGGAGAGAAGGGCCTTTGAATACTTCATGGTAAAGGTATGGTATAAGGTATGAGTAATATCTCTCTAGATTTTGATTTATATGAAAATTGTGTATATGGGAATTAGAATTGGGTGAGCTTCCCCTCTAGTGGTAAGAGGGCGAAACAGATATTAGAGCTTGTGTACAATGATGTTGTTGGACCTGTGAAGGTTCCATCACTAGGTAAGTCTGTGTACTATGTATCATTTATAGATGAATTCTCAAGGAATACAGTGATATATTTCCTTAAGAAGAAATCTAAGGTCTTTTACAAGTTTAAAGAATTTAAGGCTCTGGTAGAAAACCAGACAGAGAGGAAGATAAAGGTGTTGAGGATAGATAAAGGTGGAGATTTTTGCAGTAAGGAATTTGAATAATTCTGTAAGAAGTGTGGTATAACACGATAGAAGACTATTCCATAGACGCCTCAACAAAATGGAGTTATAGAAAGAATGAACAAGACGTTGATGGAAAGGGAAAGAAGCATGCTCAGTGGTGCTGAGTTAGGACAAGAATTCTGGGTAGAGGCGATGGAGACAAAATGTTACTTGGTCAACAGATCACCTTCATCATTGTTGGAGGATAAGACTCCACAAGAGGTATGAACAAGTAATAAACCCTCTCTTTCACATCTGAGGGTATTTGGATGTGATGCTTATGTACATGTTACAAAGGAGAAACAAACCAAGTTGGATAGTAAATCTGAAAAGTGCATCTTTATTGGGTATAAGGATGGTTTAAAGGGTTATAAGCTTTGGAACCCAGTAACAAGGAAGCTTGTGTACAGTCGAGATGTGGTGTTCAGAGAGGTGAAAGATGTTATTAAACATGAAGTCCAACCAAAGGAACCTGTGAAGATAGA
>APFE030675877.1:0-11503 GCA_000404065.3 Pinus taeda | reverse complement strand
TAGTAGCTGCTGGCTCAAGAACTTCTTGATCAATGAAGTCGTTCAAACCGTTTTCCTCTAATACCACTTCCATGCAATCCTTATAGGATATATAATTCAAACTACCATCAAGGGCATACTAGAGTTTCAAAGCGTTGAACACCATTGGTGAAATTTGAGACATGATAAGAACTCGAATTCTATAATCGGGAACTTCAAACTTCCAACTTATCCCTTCTTTGTATACTGTTCTTCACTTTGATCACCTTTGCTCCAATGCCATGTATAAATTCCTATTGAGATCACCAGATAATGCAATATACTAAAGCAAAATACTTGATCTACTTCTACAAACAAACTTGTGGAAGCTTAATCGATTTTGAGCAAGATAAAAAACACATATAACAGAGAATGAGAAATAAATCACACATGAACACAGAAGAATACTCTGGGCAAGAACCAGCTAAAATCCCCGATCTCTGTATTATCATACAAGTGGAAATATTTCTGGATTACACAAAGCTTTAGCTCATAAGCTATCCAACTCTCAATACAATCCCTCAATGCTGCTCACAGATTGAATAGACACAACATACGCCTTCCTCCTATCCTCCAAGCCTCCTATTTCCTTGCGCAGTTTCTCCTGGGTCCTCTGGTTGCCACATGTGTGAATTCACCTCTCACAAAACTCACCAAACTCAGAAGTAACTATGCAATCTCCAGGGAATGAATTCCTTCTGCATGCAAGAGATATCCTAAATGGAATATTCCTGCAATTGATAATATACTATCCCATCATCTGATCTCAACTAGGTCTCTGACTGAACTAACATACATGAGTTATTTATGAGAGAATATTCAGTTATTTGAAGTGCAGTAGTTACATGCATGCATGCATTAACTAATTGAACTCACAATCAGCTCCACAAATTGTTGGAACTAATCTAACTAGACTTAACTCAATTAACTTAGCTAACTAATTACAAATCAAAGTACAACTCATCCTGATCTCCTTAATCAAGGGATAACTTCCTCAATCAAAGGGGAAATTGTTGCATGTCTTCACATAGACTTCATGTTTGATTTTCTTCAACTAATTAACTCAAGATGAATTAATTAATTATTTTTCAAATAGCTACTAAGATCAAATTTTAATTTTAATTCTCACTTTTAGTTCAAGGACAAACTAAATTTGGAATGTATCCTGAAATGCTATTTATAGCAATGTTATTTTTAACACTTATATATTTAGCATTTCTTGTTGCTATTTTCAACACACCATGACTCAATTGGTTTCATGCCTTCATGGTGCTAACATCCTTCTTAAAATCTTTTGATGACTATGATGCTTGTACAATTGGTCACCATTTGTAGGAAGGTGGTTTGTCATATCTGGCTTGCAGTGAACTTGGTTTGATTGTTCAGAGCATTCACAAGATTGTTCAAATGGTGTTTTATTTGTTCATTGCAAACTGGGAATATGATGTTTGAATCATCTCATCTAACCAATTCTCTATCTTGGGCGAGTGCCATTAAACTTATCATTTTTCCCATCAACACATCCAATGGAAGTTTCTTCACACTCTCTGATTTTCATTATTTAACATCTCTCTCTTCAGATTTCCATTAATAAGGTGAGGCACTTCAGCATTAGTTGATGGTTATGGCAGGTTCTCACTATCTTGGCATGACTGTTGAGAATGATCAGTTCGATTTTCCCTTACAAGATTCACATCATGACCTCGCTTATTGAATCAAAAATTCATATTTTCAAAGATCATGAGGTTTTCAAGAGGGCCATCATGAATTCTACGATCCAATCTTTGAATGGTTGGAACAATTTTATGGAAAGCTCTATTGCAGACATCAAGTTTCGATCCTTTCTGACATTTGCTAAGAAGCACAATGTAGATGAGGGCTCATTTTCAAGAATATTCCAAGGTTTGTTGAAAAACAATATTAATAAAAAAGGTAAGCATGTGAATTGGGTGAAAGTAGTGGTTGTGACCCATATTTCTGCCCATAGGAAAGACCTTCCTTTTCATGTGCAAGTTTTTCAAATTTTTATATCTTATGTTGCACATGACGTTTTATCTGTTTTGACTGTTCCTATATTTGTGGATTTAGGTCGGGAGAAATCGTAGTGGTTTCAATAAAAATTTCATTTTACGTGACCCTGAAAATCTAGCTATTAGGTTAGGAGTAGCATTAGTTGCAAAATTATTTTTCCCTTCCTTGCACTCATATTGCACTCATTCCCTATAGTTTGCCTTGATTTTCTTATTTTGGTTTTACACCATGTTTTCTTATTCATTTTGTTCTCTTGTATTTTGATTTGTTTCCTGGTACTATGTCTTCTTTCTTTTTTCTTTGTTTCCTTCCTTGTTGAGTTTTCCTTTCATTTTCATTACCTGAATAAGTGTTGTGCCTGGACCTTTTTGGCTTCTTAGTGTGTATGTGGCTAAAGTTCAAAGAGTCTTGTGACACTTCAACATTTGCCCAATTCTGTGTCTGGCTTCCTTGTAATTGGTTGTATATTTTTTTTGATGAAGTTCTGATGGAAAATATGATCCATCCATAAGGAGATCTTTGGTCCAACCATGAACCTATGTCTAATGCCTATACTCAGTTTTCTGCTTTGGTGTTTTCAAGCTTATCAAACTAGTATAAATGGAGAAGGGGAAAGTATAAATGAGAAAACCTAAATCATAGGTCTTTATATGCTCCTCTGAAGGAACAACCTCTCCTACTCTAAATAAGTCGGGATCCCTCTTCCACCCCAAAATAAATAAGTGTCATTGCATAGTTCTCTTTAAAAAACAAATAAAGGTGAAATAAAAGAAAGGCCTCCTACGTAGAGAGGTGAAGCAGGAAACTCCACCAGGGTACTGTCTAGACTTGCTAGTAGTGGAACAATGCTTGTGTGCCTGCATGACTCTGTCAGGGTACTTTCCAAGCCTACTAATAACGAAGAAACATCATAAATGAAAAATATACTCTTAAAATCTTAAGCCCACGACCTAAACTACCCTTCCCAATTCAAAATTATTTGATCAGGCTAAATATTATGTTGTGTTCAACTGGGAAGGTACAAAGGGGTCCATGTCTGCCCATAGTGTGAGTGGTGAAGCCAAAATAATCTATATGATGAATCAATACTCCCTGATGGACCATGGCCCCACACTAAAATGATCCAAGACAGAGAAAATGGTATTTAACCAGTGTGTCGACAAGTGTTTTAGCGACTGCAACACCCTCCAAAATTTTGGCCTAGACTTAAAGTTCAGAGCCTACTGTGGATCCTGTGATCGATCGCTCCTTAGTCACTTATTGGTAAGCTAATGATCTCAAGGTCGCCTCTTCGATCTTAAGATTCGTTTACGGTTTTATCTTTATATAGTATGTGTCAAATTTGGGCATGGAGATTATCTCTTGTCATTCGAAGGGAACTATTTTTGCTTCAAGGGGAAATATTTGTGAAAATGGGTTGTTCTTATCACATAGACATGTTTCACACTCATTTCATGAACTCTTGCACAAGTGTCGCTTTTATCGTCCCAAAGTCTATCATCAAATATCCACTTGTTTTAAGCTACCATAAGGGTTGTTGCATTAAGAGAAGTATGTTCTTACATGTTTTGGATGGTCTATGTTGTATCACTAAGTGTTCAAGTGTGCGATCATAGTCAATTTCTACCACTGTTCACATCAATTCCACCAATCCCACACTTAGCCAAATTCCAGAGTTCCCCTAGCAACCTAACCTCATCCAACTTTCCTAAATTGTGCACTTGATATGTGCAACCCTCAAGGTTTTTCCCTTGCCTGTTGGAACTATGTAATGCACAGAAAGCATAGCCTCCCTTGGAATCCAAAATTGCACCGCGACTTCCTCTAGTGTCCTTCCCTCAGTTATAACCTACTATCTCCAAAACCTGAACAGTTTTATCCCTCAAGCATCTTAGCTATTCAATTTTCCTTGCATCCTGAAACTGCATAGATGTGTACTCCCAGGGTCTCATCCTGCAAAATTCACTGCTGGCTGAAACTTCCAAATTCTATCTCTCAGTGGCCACGAAGAAGGATGACATTCTCTAAAGGAGATGCATAGAAAGATAAGGATACTAAGGAACTGAGTGGTATGATAGAAGATTGGGACTACATGAAGAGTCCATATAATGCATAACCCTTTGGAGGGTAGGTATGGAAAACAAAGAACATCCTTGAAATACACTTCATGAAGGACCGTTATCATTTTCATATGATTATGTCTTCCATGACATGCATGGTTGCAAGAACTAAAGGTTATTCCTTGTGTTTCCTCTAAGTGTCTTGCCCCCTTTCACTTGTTGGATCAATTGTCATCTTTTGGAATGTTTGGTTGTTATGTCATGTTTGTGAGCCTTTTTGGTGACCTCAAAGGTTGGTTGTTGTGTATACAAGTTGTCCTAGCCATGTAAACACCTATTGCACTCATACACAAAGTTTTAAACACTTTCACACAAGTGTCGTCACGGTCGTCTTAATGTCTATCTCAAGTGTCACACTTGTCGTTTTTATTTCTACATAGTCTGACAAAGGGTAATGATTTGTCTTGTTGTTCTAGTGGTCTATGTTGTCCTATCATTGAAGTATGCTAAGTGTGTGATCACAATGTCAAGTTCCTCACGAGTTCACTTCCCTCCCACACTTAGCCATTTTCTTGAAAATCCTTATGACCAGAAAACTCTCTTTTGACTGGACCCCAACTGAGATGCACATTGCACAATCTCATCCCTTAGTGATGCTACTCTACTGACTGGAACTATGGAGTGCATGGTCACTTTCCCCTAGGGCAGCTGCACTGCACAATCCCAGTGTTGAGTAGAATTCCTTCCTCCCCAGAATTGCGCTGAAGGTGCCTCAAGCCTAACCTGAACCGTGCATTTTGCAAGATTAGTCACCAAGCCTCCTGATTGCCTACTATAAACCTATAATGCACAGAGAACTCGACCTAACTTACCTCCCAAAACTGTGCAGAAGTGTCATCGAGTGTCCTCCCTCAGCCGGGACTCACTGATCTCCAAAACTGTGTAGGCAAATTTTCTGAGGCCCCTCTTCTACCTAGTCCATCCTTGACTCTGAAAAATATGTAGAAATGCCTCTGAGGGTCCCATATTGTGGTAGCCACTAACTATCCCAACTATGAAATACAGTCTCCTAGTGGCCTCTGTGCAATTTCCCCCAGTAGTGAAGACTATACTGAGGAGTTCCTCAGCCAAGCCTAAGTTGTGCTTTGCATAGTTGCAGTGACCAATCTCCCTCCCTGTGACTTGGAGCTACATAATGTGCAGTTACTCGACCCTCTTTCCCAGCCTGTCACCTATCTTAGGCTCAATCCATGGATAACAATGCATCATATTAGATTAGGAAGTTTTGGATTTGATGTTGTTACATCATGAGTGAATTACAGGAACATGTACACTATTAGATCATGGTGAGCCAATGAGGAAGGATAAGGAGGAGCGAACAAGCTAGAAGACTCACTTATAGTTGGATGGACAAAGAAGCTTATCAAGAAGAAGAAAAGGGAACACATGCATGTAACCACCTCACAAGAACAAATATCATTGAAGACCTTGCATCATCAAGTTATGTAGAGGAGAAGAGAAGGTGAATCCAAGAATACATCTGTCACTTAGCAGAAACAATGGCTTGACATTGCCACCTTAGTAAGCTAGTCTATGTTAGTAGTGTTATGTCAAGTAGTGTCATGATTTTTCAAATACCACATCACTACTATGAGCCATGTCTCTTATAAGTCAAATTTAAAGCAAAGCAGAAGTCCAATGGACACACATGAATATGAAGAGTCATGTGAGTTGAAAATTCATAGGAAGTTGAAGAGTCATGGGGGTAGTCAAAAAGTCACAAGGGTCAAGCATCACCCTTGGTTATATATACCCATTCATTGTGTGAGTAAAGGACTTTTCACATTGGCTCCTCCCATGAAGTATAGAGAGTTTTCAGTCAGTTCTTTGAGGAGAGAGTAGTGGCTCAAATGTCCTACTACTGGGGCTAGTGATGTATGATGTACATATGTGTCTTGGAACTTTTTCTTAATACAAAAGCCTATTCAAGTCAGCATGTTTTCATGCATGTTTTGTAGACATTTTCAAGACTATTCTTTCAGCATTTGTAATTCACATTTGTTTCACATGTACTAAGATAGTTGAACTATTTTAGTTTTTTAGTACTTACCTTGTTGAGAATGTGTTGTATTGGTTATGAATTTTTTCTCATCTTAGTGGAATACTCAGCAAGATACTAGAAAAAACTTTCTCACTTATTGGTTATAATGATAGTCACATCCCTTTTGGACTATTCCACTAAATGGTGGATGGATCTTTCCTTTTACTTTGGTTTTAACGACTGCCACATCAATTGTGGACTATTCCGGTGGATGTTGGACATAACTTCCTAGTTTGTGTGTCTCTTCCTGGGTGGTACTATTACCTCTCACTTAGAGGCTCACTTTTTCCCCCTTTTACAGTAAGAGAACCTTGACACAATTGTGTTGCACACTCATCAGGCACATCTACCTTCTTGTTCGAAGATACCATTACATCACTCTCTCATGCTGACAGTTAGAGCCAAGGAATATCTTTAAGTATATGGCAACTGAGCCTTTATACCAGATGGGACTCCTACACTAAATGTTGTGAGGTCTAGTTGGGACTTCATATTAGGGAGATCCCCTTTGTTGACAGATTTCCATTACCATCAAAAACACCCTCATGAGATACAATATGACCTAGACATTCCACTTCCTATACTCCAACTAAGCATTTGGATGTTTTTTCATATAATTGTTTCTCCTCCAATAGTTTTAACACCCTATCAACATGTTGAACATGATCCTTTCAAGACTTCTTGTAGATTAGTATATCACCAAAAAATACTAAATCAAATTTTCTAAGGGTGGGTTTGAAAATGGAATTCATCAAACCTTGAAATCTAGAAGGTGAATTGGTAAGGCCAAAATGCATGACAAAAAATTCATAAAGACCCTCATCAGTTATAAATTTTGTTTTTAGAATGTCTTTAGTATTCATTCTAATTTTATGATATCCTGAATGAAAATGTAACTTGGTGAAGTAAATTTCTCCATGTAATTCATCCAACAATTCATAAATAATAAGAATGGAAAATTTATCTTTAATATTGAGCTTGTTGATCTCCCTATAATCTAGACACATGCACCATGATCCATACTTCTTATGCACCAATACTACTAGAGTAGAGAAATAATTTTGATTAGGTTGAATTATTTAGAGGATTTTCGGCGAAATCACATAGATCAACGTTCACTTTCACTCTTTTGGGCATAGGGATATTTATAAGGCCTGATCTTTGGAGGAACACTTTTTGGAATCAAATGAATAGCATGATTGTGTTCACGAATAGGTGGGAGGCCTTTGGAAGTTTCAAATACCTTGTAATGATTGTCCAAGACTTTTTGGATATATGGAGAAATAGATGGTTTTGATGTTTGAACCTCTAGTGAGAATAATTGTGCGATTACACCCCATTGTTATTTATTTAGAAGCTTTGTCATGCCATTAGAGTTTATTATCTTTCTTGGTTTCCATGCGTTACCCTTTAATTCAACTTCCTTTCCTTCCCAAAAAAATTCAAGAATTTTTTTTTCAAAATTAAAAGCTATCATCCCCAAATATTGAAACGATTGGACTCCTAGTACAACATCAACACCACCCATTGGAATGGAAATAATTGGACTATTCAATACATATTCCCTCATGGTTATACTTATATGATGGCAATTTCTAGAGAAATTTATAGCTCCACCATTTGCAACAATCACTTGACACTCTCGTGATGGATATAGGAAAATATTCATTTCCTTGGCTATCTTACAATGAATAAATTTATGGGTACTACCCAAATCGATCAGCACTATTACATTTTTCTTCTTTATATGTCCTTCTATATTGAGAGTTTGAGGGGTAGTAATTCCTACCAATGCATTACAAGATATGATCAGATTCGTTTCTTCTTTCTCTGGGGTTAGTTCCTAGTGTATATCCTTTTCTTTTAACATTTCTTGTTCCTTTTCATTTGCCTCTTCACAATCTATGTAAAATAATTTATTCTCAACAAACTTATGACATTTAGTGTATTTTCTACCACAACTATAATAAAGTTATTTTTCTCTTTTTTCCTCCAATTTTTGTGGTGTCAACCTTGTAGGTCATGGAAGGCTAGAGGCGGAAAAAATTCCATCTTTATAGTTGTGGGCGGTAGAATTCTTTGTTGCCATAATTTTGCTTTCAAAATTTCTTGCCACCCTGAATGCCTTCTCCATTGAATTAGGTTCCCAAAGTTGAAACTCATGTTGGATGGTATTCTTTAAAGTCCCTATGAAGGCATCAATCCTATGCTCCTTTGGAATATCATTTACCCTTATATTCAATATTTGAAAGCCCTCAATATGCTTCGCCATTGAACCCTTTTGTTTGATATTTAGCAATTGGCTAAAGAAGGTGTTTCTCTTTGTATCCTCATAATGTTATATCATTTCCTCCGTAAAAAATTACCAAGTGACAAGTGTTTGACGAGAAGAAACCCATCAATACCATACAAAATGATTGGGTTCTAAATATAAACATGAAATGTGTACTTTTTGTGTGTGTTACACATTATGGAGATCAAAATATTGCTCCACCTATAGTATCCATGTTACTGGATCCTTGTCATACAACTTCTTGATATTTATCTTTGGAATATGGTGGGTCTTCAATCCAAAGTTAGAGTCTACGAAATCGTCATTAACATTCCTTTCATTCTCATCATGAGTTTCATAGAATACCTTTTCGCCATTAGGAAGAATTTATTGTATTCCCCTTATTGATATTGTTAGTGTAGTCCCCTTAAAAACTCCATTGTGTGACCTTATAAACCTTATCCATATCCCTTATAAACCTTAATAACTATCCCATAGCCCTTAATCATCATACTCACTAAATTTGAATGTTGGTCCCATTCACTACTCACCGTGTAGTGTCGATGGATGACATTGGTGATGGGGATGTTGGAAGATGTTCCATGACATTTCAAGAGAGTTTCGACAAAGATTTCATAAATGGGAATGAGGAATGATGAAAATGAGACTCCTTGATGAACATTGATGCAAATGTTGACGATGTGAGGATGTCACACGTCCTTGAGCCTTCAAATCCTCGCATGTCGTCAAGGTCACATGCGCCTAATCTAGCCATGTCAAATTTTAGCACATATAGGAACAATTTGAAGAAGTTTCAATGTTGGCCCCAATAACTACTCAACATGCGACATCGGTGCATGACGTTGGTGATGGGGTGTTGGAAGACATTCCATGACATTTAGAGAGAATTTCGACAAATATTGCATTGACGCAAAAGTCCTAAATTCCCTAACCCCTAAGCCATCGACCCTTAAACACTTAAGCCCTAATCCCTAATCCCTTAATCCATAAACCCATATACCCTAACAATGACTTAAACAGTAATCCCTTAATCCATAAACCCTAAGCCATTAGCCATTCAACTACATAATTCATAAGCACCTAATTATCCCTTAGCTCTCGATGCTTAATCCCTTAAATCCTAACCTATAATCCCTTAACCCTTCATCCTTTTTACTGCAAACCCCTAAATCCCATAACCTCAAAGCCCCTATCCACTTAATCCCCAACACCTCAATTAAATAAATATTTAGGCACATTTGGCACTAAAAAGGGAGCTAACCAAGGCGATAATTTAGGTGCCGAAAAAGGAGCTAAATCCGACACTATCACTAGCACCATTTCTCAGGAAATTTATGGCACTATTTCGAACAATATTTTGGGCGCTATTTCTAGTGTTATTTCTGACGCTATTTCCAGTGCTATTATCACCTAAGTTAGCGCCTAAATGTTTTAGCCAGTGCAAGCAATGGAAAAAATAGCACCATCCCAATAAATAACGCCGAATTTTTCAAAACATTGGAGAAAAAAAAACTAAAACAATCCTTGGAAGCAAAAAAGGGAGCTAATCATAAGGATTTGTTGTAGTGAGTTTTGATGTATATAATCTACAACAAAAACATACACTACTAAATCCTCGTTTCTCTATAGAATGTGACAAGGAATAGTAAGATGAGGTAGCATGCTACTCATGTCACTTTGGAAAAATGTCTTTGTGACACTTATATTGGGTATTAGAGCATTGAGCAGTGTGTGGTTGAATTCTTAGACACCGATGGAGTCTAAATTGATGCCAACATCTAACGGTGCAAATCAAAAGCCCAAGCCTTAAGCCTTAAAGTTTGATTACATTGCTTCAAATATTCCTATTGAAATCTTCAAAAATATTTTATATCATTTGAATATCTAGTATATGTTGAAATCATGATTTTCTTGGAAAATATATCTGGTCTTTTAATGGATTACAATTAGTCTGAAGACTAAATTTTCCATAAAGAAACAAGAATTCACATGAAGCTCTTCAAGAATGGCCAAAATATTATAATTGTAGGCATACAGAGTATAATATCTCTCAAAATCAAGAAGTTTGGATTGGTCATCTCTACACCCATGTTCTCAAACCTGACGAGTCTCTATCTATCTTCCGTAATTTAAACCTTATGGCTCCACCCAATGAGAATCCATAAGCAATATCCATGGACTCTCCTTAATGTTGAAATGTTTGGGTTTATTATATTTGTTTCTTAGTTACTAAAAAGTAAATCTGCTTCTCATTCTAGTTGGAGACATAGACTATATAGTAACCCTTGATATAATATCATTCTCTTTTTATTATATTACTGTGTTATAATAACATTATAGTAATATTGACAAAAGTTGCATGCTTGTAATATGCTATTGATGTGGTTTCCTTAGTGTAAATGCATCTTTTTTATTATTATTTTATATGAAATTCTTGCCCAAATTAATGTATCGTTGTAGTTAATAGTAGGACAATAGTGGCTCAAATGTATCTTTTTTATTATTTGATATGAAATTGTTGGCTATATTTCAAAAAAAGGAACTTACCTAAAGAACAAGGTCAGTGTTTCTTAAATAAGATCACCTTATCCCTAATGAAAGGGGGTATTGGAGAATCCCTAAAATGGTGGGGTTTGAAAAGATTGAAGATGAATAGCTTATCTATAAAACCATATTAAATGGCAATTTCAAAATATTGATGATGTCTTTTTTGACATTTTCTCTCCTATCTCCACTTTCACTTTTGCATTCTTACTTTTCATATCCATTTATATTATTTTAGTTTAGATTGTCCTTAATGATAAATGAAACATTCACTCAAAATGTGAATAATTTCAAAATATTTTTGCACTTTCCATCCTAATATGATAGAGATGTCGTAATGTCATGTATGGTAAACATTTTGACTCAGTCAAATTACATAAGAATAAAAATGAAATAAAAATAAAAATTGAAAACTAAAATAAATGATTAAAATAAATTTGAGTAAAATTGTCAATT
>APFE030675876.1:275891-289331 GCA_000404065.3 Pinus taeda | reverse complement strand
TAGGATTGGGATTGGGTTGGGCTGGGAGTTGCGGTCTCAGATTAGACTGGGGGTTTTGTTGTAAGGCTGGCAGAGTTGGTTGAGGGAGTGGAATAATTCCTGTTGACTGATATGTCGATCTTGGCCAATTTGTCTGCCAGGGTGAACCTTGTGAAGTAGGGGGAATCCATTGTGGAGCATATGAGTTATTCTGCCAATATGGTGGGGTGTAAGGAAAATTTGCCCAGCCGAATTGGCCTGTCTGATTCATCCATGGATTTGGAGAAGGAAACAGCTGTGATGACCAGTTTGGAAATGGGGGTGTAGATTGGTTTTGCCACATACCATATTGTTGAGCATTATACTATGGAGGCTGGAAAGAAGAAGTTGGGTCTGAAAACATACCAGATTGCCTAGGTTGTCGTTGGCAACGCTGGTTACAAAATATGCTGGCTCTGGTTCTTCTTCTGCTTCCTTATATACTGCCTTGAATCCAGGATGTGAGGGGTAGCTTTCGGTGAGATGATCTTTCGAACAGATAGCACATGTTTGAACTGAATCTAGTGGACATTCCTTATGGCTATGTTTTCTTCTGCATCGGGGGCAGAAAATTGCCAGATTCTGTTCCGCCTCCATCTGCTTTTGCTTAGCCTACACAATATCAAGTTGTGTAGTTAATGTCCCTAGAATATCAATTTTAAAATTTTCTAATAAATTCCCAAGTTCTACACGTGTTACTCCTTCTGTTGATATTTTGTTATCTCTAACAAACCAGTCATATTCTGTTGGTTTTATCCTTATGCTACCTCTTGAACTCCTGATGCATAAATTAATGATATCAGCAAAATTCTCTTCATAAATATCCCCTTTTCCCATGATATTCAATGTTTCAATCCACTGTTCTTTCATACCTCTAATTAATGCAGATTTCAACACATTATCAGGCAGAGGTAATGATGCATAGGGGGATCTCTATAAATTATACTGGAAATGTTCTACATATTCCTCTAAAGTTTCATTTGGTATGGCCGTCATTTGGAAAATTTCGTCTTTTAGTTCTCTTGACCTACAGTAATCCTGATATTTCTTGAGAAAGGATTCTTTCATTTGCTCCCAATTGTTTATAACTCCATCACCTAAACCCATAAACCATCTCAGAGATGCTCCTTTCAAAGTGGAGGGGAACAACTTTAATTTCTGGGGGTCAATGGTGTAATCGTACCCTATACATAACACATCAAATTTGAATAAGAATGCATCAGGGTCTTCTGATGTGAGTCCATGAAACTTTGGGATGTGTTGAAGAGGAATCGCTTTCATGGGTGCATTTGCAGAAGTTTGAGTATTTGGCTGATTCTACGCCATGGGATCGAATATGTGCCAATAACCTTCCAGAATTTCTAGGAGGGTGTTCCTAGGTTGAGAAGGGACGGCCTTGGCAAGGGCTGTTTTAATGACACTTCCCTTATCTGGGATTTCTATCTGAGGGAATGGGGTGCCTTCAATATTAACTTTGGCTGCGCTCCCCTTATCTGGGTTGTTTAACAGCTGGATTATCCTAGAAGGAGACCTTCGTTCCTCTATTTCCCCTATTTCCCCTTCTCCTTCACAAAGGTTGCTTAAATTCCCTTCCTGCAGCCGTTCTAACACAGAATTTTCAATTTCTTGAAAGTCCTGTTCATCAATCTGGCTATGTACCTCAGCGAAGGCTCCAGATGGTGATGTTGTAGCCTGAAGGGAACTAGTAGGCTGCTTAGAATTAATCTTTCTGAGGCCTACTGACGGCTGAGATTCAGTTTTCTTATAGATTTCGTCTATAAAGGTTGTTCGTCCAAGGGTCACCGGTCCTTTGGCTTTTTCAGGTTTGGCTATCGGTTTTGATATTCTTTTCTAACTTTTTCTGCTTAGTCATGCACTCTAAAAACTACTAAACCCTATCAACCAGCAATTATGCTAAGAGAGCAGACGGTGGAGCAGGGCTTTTACATGCTCCGTACGCAGGTTCTTACCCTCCGTTTTTAAAAATCCAACTCCCCCCTAGACGATTTGTGCACTACTCTGTAAAGGGAAAATGGCTATTACTCCTTCCCCGGCAACGGCGCCAAAATGTAGAGCTACAACTAAGGTCTCTCACACCTCTAATTATCCCACATTAATAAGTCAATCCGGGAATGTTTTGTTATTGCAAAGAGTAGCTCAATCCGAGGCTATTTGTCTGAGTATTTCTCAGTAGTATAGTGTTCAAAAGATTCGAAAGAAAACAGATGCTAAGCTATAACTAAACTAACCCAAAAAATAGAATCACACAAGACAGTTAATCAGTCAAGGGTACGGAAGTAATAACCCATCCCTCTAGAAAGTGATAAAGAAAGGGAATTAGAGCATGGACTTATAGGTCTGGGAGCTAAGCAGCGTCTTGCTGAGGCTCACTACAGCCTTAGGCCTTCTCTCACGCCAAAATAATAAAGACTGGTAAATGAAACGACAAAAAGTAAAATGAAACAACAAACTGGAAATGAACAATAGTAAAATGGAATAGCAGTAATAAAATGGAACAACAGTAAAATGGAACAGCAGTCCTTGACGAATTATGGAACAACAACCATCACCCGTATGTACATGTTCTATCCTATTATAGCAATCTGAGGATAATGAAGGATATGACTATGTTTCTAAACAGAGTAACACTGCTTTCAAGTCTGCCAAATAACATTTCACATGGATCCAATGACAATAACATTCATACCACCATTCTGTTACAGAAATAACTAATTAAAGATGCAATTCAGTCTTGAATAGATTCAATTGTATAGTGCTGAGACATTATATGAAGAAATCATTCAGATATTGATTATAACAGAGCATAGCATATCACATGAAACATGTATCAGATTACTAAGTAATAAAGAGAAACAAACCACACACAAATCACCGTATAATGATACAAAAGCAAGTGTCCTTCGGAGCCGGGCCCTTAGCTGCCAATGGTACACTGCCTTAGGTTACTCCAGATGTAGAGACAAAATGAACACCAAGTCTTCTATATTAATCGCATCAACAAAAGTATAACAAAGTCAGGTCTCAGTGAGACTCAATGATCACAGTTTGTTTTGAAACTTAGAATTATAAAAACAGTCGTCCACTTGCTCAATGGAGTGGTGCCTTTATATAAAAGAAATGACGGAGGCATCTAGATAATCAAAGATAAGTTAAAGCAGCGATCCCTCAGGATCAAAGATCCTGAGGAATTCGCTAATCGTTCCATTCTTCTCCTTTCTTTCTTGCGTTCTCCAACTCAGTATCCTGCATTCTTTCCCTGGGCTATTTGGCTCCAATTTTGCTTGATCTTGTCCGCATCCGGTTCCCTGCTGGAGGGACAACATTTATTTTCCCTTTGCTTCTCGCTTTTGAACGACAATTCCTTGTTTCCACGTCTTCCTGCATAGAAAAACGTCAATTATTAGCACTTGAGCTTCCTTTGTCTATTTTCGCACATTTTATCAAAATCCTTTATCTTCTTTGAATTCATAATGCAGAAAAGGTTAGAATTATTATTGAAAAATCACTAGATTGCTTGTCAAAAGCATACCTTCCAAGTGGTCCACAATATGTTGAATAATAAATGAAAGTAATTTTTATAGATATAAGAATTACAACCAAATGATATATTTTTTTTAATTGTAAATTTTCTAGTGACTTTATGGTGAAACATTATAGTAGTTTATTAATTGATGCCTTATTTAGGTCATTTATGTTAGGAGGATTCTATTATCTTTACGATTTTGGTTTCCATTATTTTTGTATTTATATTGCAGTATATGTGGTAACTACCCAAGCTATTCCCTACCTCCCTCCCCCCGCCTCCTCGCCAAACCCCCACCCACCCCCCCCGCACCCACCAAAAAAAAAAAAAAAAAAATTGTAGTGACATGTATGCTTAAACAATTAATGATTCACCTTGTCAATTGAGAAAAATAGCTAAGCACACAAAATCGAAATGTAACAAAATTTATTGAGATATATAAAATATCAATGTTATTCATTTTGGATTAAAAATCACTGAAATATATGTCAAAATATAATCTATCTAATTAATTGAGTCAGCTCGGTAGTTAATTGTGAGTCCAAGATATTTTTAGAAATATATTTCTAGATGTTATTAGTCCTAGATGTCTTTAGATTTTTTTAGTCTTAGATATTATTAGAAAGCGATTAATATATTGTAAGATATTTAATATTGAGAAGGGAAAGAAATGGCCCATGAGTTTCCAATTGGTTTCCATTCCTGTATTCTCTTATAATTTTAACATTGTATCCTAATAGGTTTAATCCTCTTCATAGAGTGGAGAGAAGAATGTGAAAGAGGAGACTTGATGGTTTGAGGATGAAATCAAATATGAGTGAGAGGGAAAACCATTTTTAGTGTGCTACACAAAATCTATGTGGGGATGTGATATATACATGAAAGAGATGAAGAAAAGTCACAGGGACATCTATATAGTGAATCACCTAGATAAATAAAAGTGTTTTTTAATCAAAGAAAGAGGAAGGACTGACAAAAATATGAGCTACCATTGTTGACTACCCTATTTTTTGAAGGAAACCATCATGTTCGGTATTGAAGTAGAGCTAGCTTGAGGAAATTACCAACCTCTATTCACCAAAGAGAGAGGCCAATTCTTCTACCACTATTGCTTCATATGTGAATGACCACATTTGTAAACCTTGTGTCATTAATTTGCAATAGTTGTTCGAGCCAACATGAGTCTAATGGAATCTTCAACATTGAGTCACAGAATGCAAGGATATGAATTTAATTTTTAAGTTGAAAAACATCTTCAATATTGATATCTATGAAGGTGAAAATAAAAATATTCATGAATTCACTTCACATGGAAGAATGATTACAATTTCACATTACTTTACTAGTTTTGATTATTATTATTACACAAAGAACAAGCTATTATTAAGAAGCATTGCTAAGGCCTATTTTGAAGTTATTACCATGATCCGAAATGGGTCATTGTATTATTTTTCATCCATGTTGATGCTTTTATAGTGGAAAAAGTAGAGGAATGAAGTCACAGGATCACCTATACTAAAGGGTCCTAGTTTGGCAAATTGGTGTCTGAAACCTTTCAAAATCCATTTGATGCATCAAATGAAATTTTATGGGTTTTAAAACTTTTCCACTTAAGTGTACCATCACTTATCATCCCCTAGAACTATTATACACATGGATACCTTTTAATAGTGCAAGAATCGTCTCAATTAGAATGTGTATGCAAATGTTATGTTACTCAAAATTTGATGTTCCTATTTTGACCACCATGATTTTAAAGCATGCCATGTTAGCCCCGAAAATTTTTGGGAAAGGGTCTAGACACTTGATCATGATGGAGATGAATCTAGAAGATTCAATATTGTATCTCTATTTAAAACTTGAAGACTCAAGCTTAACCATTATTGGACTATCATACTATGTTATTACTAAGCCACTAAGAGGAAAACGGGTTCCATTCTATTAGAAAGAATTTTTCTTCCATATATGAGTAGAGTATTTGAGAGTGGATGGGGTGATAGAAAATAGACATGGTTTGTGCACTATAGAAGCCCACATAATACATGTCTGACTTCTTTGAACATGATTCCCTTTCCATTCATAGAAAGAGAGAGCAATAATAGATGAGATTCTTTTTCTCCCATGAATATAGAATTAGAATGGAAGAGTAGTACGTAGAACATTCCTTTAAGACTAAAGCATCCATTGGTAGAGGTAGAGGAAGAGGAAGAAAAGGTAGAGGGAGTAGAAGAAGAGGTGAAAAAGGTAGATTTAGTCATCAAGTAGAAGGAAGAATGACAATGGAACTATCAAGACAATCAAATAATCCTAGTCACTCCTTAAATTAGAGAGGGGGACGCACAAGATGGATAGGAAATCCCAAGGTACAAAATTTCTACTAATAAAAGTATGGTCATTATGAAAGTAAATGTAGAAAAATTATGATATTTGAACTAGGGTAGAGGAAATGTTTCCAACAATGAAGAAGGGAACTTTGAGTCAATGCTCATATCATGTCAATTTTTTTAAGAAGATCACAAGAAGGATCTGTGGTTGCTAGATAATGGATCCAACAATCACATGACATGTATTAAGAACTTATTTTCTAATGCTTCCATAGCTCTATTTAATGTGAAATTAGCTTAGAAGATGACTATCATGTTAAGGGCATAAGAAAAGGTGGTGTGACTAACTAAGAAAAATGAGAAGAATGATATTTTTGAAATAGTTTATGTACCAGATATGAGATATGATTTGTTAAGTATTGGATATTTGAGTCAACATGGCTATGAAGCTAGATTCAAGGAACCCACATGCAAAATCATATATAAGTCACCTAGTAGAAAACTTGTTGTTAATGTCCAAATGCCAAGAATATAACGTTATTATTGAATCTATGAACTGTAAATTTACCACAATGATATGAAAGGAATGTCTAGGCATAAATGACATTTTGTTGTTCCATCATAGATGTGGTCACCTTATCTTTAGAAGTCTTAGTATCTCGTAAAAACAATCAATGATTAAGGGACTCCCCATGTTGAATGAGCAAACTAACACATGTGAAAGTTGCATTCCTTGAAAGCATTACAGAGACGATTTTCTAGAAGCCTCGTATAGGTTCAACAAGCATCTAGAACTTGTGTACACAAATCTAAGTGGACAAATGCATATTTAGTCCATTGGTGGAATATTCTATATTCTATCATTTATAATTAGTGATTTTAGAATGAAGTTTGAATATATTTCCTGAAAAATCAAATAAGAGACATTCACAAACTTCAAAGAATTGACATTGTTGCCAAAAATCAATGTGGCAAATGTCAAAGTGCTCAGATAAGATAGAGGAAGAGAGTATCACTCAAAAGAATTTGCAAATTTTTGTACATAATAGATAATTAGAAGTATACTCCACGGCAGAATGTGGACGACGGGAAAAATATGAAAGAGTATGCTCAAAGCTAGAAATTTGTCCAAAAAAAAAAAAATAGCTACTATGAGTATTGCTTATTTAGTCTACATATTGAATAAATCTCCAATAAATAATATAAAAAATAAAATGCATCAAGAAACATAGTACACTGCAAATTCAAGTGTTTTAAAATATATTTTCCATAGGTACAATGGACATTGAAAAACCGATGGATGTAAAATTCTTAAACAGACGAAGAAAGCAAGAAATCCATTTCTCACTAACTGAACAAGTGAAAAAAGTATATAGAAAATCTACATACACTCTAACAACCTCTTTCCCTTCCAAAGAAATAGGGTCTTTGTTGTCTCGCAACCTCGTCTGCCTTCTCCAACGAGAATTAAGTCAATTCTCTAACATGGGTAACCTTGAGGGAGGACACCAACATTACTCATTTTAAAAATAAGTAGCAGGGACATAGAAAGCAAGTAAAGAATAATTATAATCTCCATCCTCTTTCCATTCAAAAGAATTAGGGTCTATGCTGTCTCGAAACTCTTGTCTGGCTTCTGCAACGAGTATTAAGTCAGTTCTCTAACATGGGTAACCTTGATTATGAGACCAACATTACTCATTTTAAAAATAAATAACAGTAACATAGAAAGAAAGTAAAGAATAATTACAAGTGATTAGAGGATAATTAATTTACGAGGATATTTGGAGGTTATTTTTAATAGTTTTTAATTTTGAAAAATTGAATATTTTATAAAAAACATTGTTATTAAAAATATTAGAACCTTTACTAAAAAAGCAAAAAGAAAAGTATGAGTGATGAGAAGGAAAAAAATAAGTATAAGTGATTAGAAGATAATTAATTTATGTAAAAAAAAAAAAAAAAAAAATATTTAATTTTGAAAATTTGATTATTCACTATAATTCATATTTTAAATATTAAAAAAAAAATTCAAATAAACAATTTATTAACCTTACCAAAAATTTAAAAATAATTTATAAAAATTTACGAATTAATTAAAATTTAAAACATTTTATTACACTATAGGGCCTTTATGCACTATACAAGTCCTGATTGAAAAATTAAAATAAATACGTAAATAAATTAGGTAAATAAAAACATAATTGATTCACCGAAGCTTTGAAAACTTGAACGACGATCACACGAGAAATACATTTAACTTTCAAGGTGTGGCATCCACTTACGATGGCGCTAGAATCGGCATGACAAAACTATTACACCACCATATCCGTGTGCTTGCAAACAAACATCTAATCAACCCGAAACAAATACCGGGCAAATCTACTTTTACAGATCTAAAAGACGCAACAGCAATAATTTCACATTCAATTTCACCGCCTGGTTGCCAGAGGAAACCCATACTTTTGGAGTAAAGCCAACAAATAAATAGCTTATTAGTTAGTGGTTTTAAAGTGTGATTTTCTTTTTTGGGTTAGTTGGTTTAATTTTAGATTTAATTAGTTTAGAATTCGATAAGGATTTATTTAAATTACAAGTTTGAAAGGTGATTTTTTCACAATTTAATTGCCGTCCGAAAATTATTTAGAGTGCTGAATCTATATATACAATAAAAATAGATTGAACCACACAAATCAAGATTTGGTCACAAATGTTTTGCTAGATTCTAGAAAAATCCAAAAAATCACACTTAAAAACTACTGCATCCAAAAAAATTACGTTAAAAACTATTCAACTTCTCCGTTATTAGTACGAGAGACCAGTGAGGTTATATCCGACTACAGCATTCCCAGTTTTTAAATGGAAGGTATAAGTGTGGGCGAGCGCGTATGCCCGAGACAACCGAAACAACCCGCTGCCTCCCACAATCGGCGGTTCTCGTACTTGTTCAAGAATCGCATTCTTCCCCCAAAACGGCTAGGGTGCTGCCGTTGTACTGACCGCTTTCGAAAACAAATGTCAACGCCATTAGGAGGTGATTTTTCTCTGGGCCTGCGGAAACGTAGAGATCCTGCGCTCTACCCACCAATTTGGAAGTGGGCTCCGACCCTTCTGTCAACAAGTCGTCAATCACCACGACCATGCCAAACCGTGTAGCCGAAGAGTTGGTGGTGTTAGCGGATGCCACCTTCACGGCCGTTACATTTTTCCCCGAGACCGTGTCGTGAAAATAAAATTGCAGCTCAGTTGTTTTTTCCTCAACACATTATGTGGTACAGCCTAGCCTGTGAATGGTAATAACAAGAGCGACGCCATGGTCATGGCCATGGCCGCTGCAAATGTGATATTAATATTTGATGCAGCATCAACATAGAGCTTGCCCATCTTGATCTCGAGATATTGGTCGACTGGTTCGCTATTTGTTATATGCCTCACCAATCCATCTTATGGTCATTTCCTGAACATTAATTAAAAAATGCGAGAACAGATTGGTTTAATTGACTCTTTCGGTACAAAATACTGTATTTCTTGCTTCTATTTTAAATCTTTGGATAGCTATTTTAATTGGAATAGTATATATATTTTAAGGAAAAATAATTGTAACGAATAACAGAATGATATATGACATCCCGTAAAAAAAATATAGCAATGAGTAAGCAAATAATATAGGTTTTCATAAATTTTATTAATTATATACAAATTTAAATTTAAGTACATTGTATTTAGATACATTTATTTATGGTATTATTGCTTGCTTCTTTTATAGTCATTTATCTTTGTTTTTTTTGTTCTTTTAAACCTCTTCTCATCAAGCTGTGAGTTGATATCAGGGCTTATAGAAACACTAATTTTTTATTTTTTTTAATCAATAGAACCATTGTCGTGAAGCATTATTTATTATTTAAAAAGGTTTCAAAAGCAATTAACTATTTTTAAGGAGAAAGGTTAGCATTCCATTTATTACAAAGTGAGATGTTTTTATAATTCAATAAGAAAGATACGCTATAAATATATGAGATTAACATTTAAAGACTGTTGCCCATAGAATTCACAATTTTTGCGAGGAAGCATTTAGTTTTTTTCAAAAAAATTTAATTATAGAATTCTTTAAATTGTTTTTTATTTATTTTGGAAATGGATTTAGTACTGAACAAGATCTTTGGAGGATGGGCCTGTAGATCTAAGCGTCATATATATCTATAAGTATCTATATATCTATATTCTATCTTCTTCTATATCTATATATCTATAATAATATATATTATTTTATATTAGCTTCAGCATCTTGAAATTGGAAATCTATTGTTGTGACTATGGATATATGTTCATTTTCATTGTTGGTAGTATTTTGCATGTCTGCATATGATGTGAAGAGTACCTTCATATAGTTAAAGTGGTCTAGTCCAATACACTTGGAATAAGTGTCCATGTCAATGCTCTTGTGATAGAGGATGTGGTCAAACCATTGTATGTTGTAGCCTGAATAACATGATTTGTTTCTCACAACTGTTGTGTTTATAATATATATTTATATATATATATATAATATATATATATATATATTATATCTATATATATATATCTATATCTTTATTATATCTTATCTTATTTTAATTTCTATTAATATATATATTATTATATATATTATATATATTATATATCTATATATATATATATATTATATATATATATATATATGTGTATTATATATATGGGGATGTCGGAGTCTCATGGCCCAATTGTTATATGGAAAAGAACCTTACTATAGGTTGATTGCTTCTATATGACGAATTTTAGCTATTATGTCCTTTATGAAATGCTTATTTTTTGTGGTTAAAGCCTTCCTTGTTTAAGAAATGGAGTGTAACATATAAAAATTGTTGGGTGAAGCCTATAAATGTTGTTATGTCAATATGAGATAGGGCATCCATGTTCATTACTTGAACTTGATGAATTCAAACGCAAAGGTCTTGTGTAAACCTTGAAGGTAAAGGATTTGTAGCTCTACTAAAGAATGAGAATGAAAGATCAGATTTTATCTTGAATTATGAGGAATACAATTTTTATGTCTTCCTCTTCAATTAATACTTTTTTTTTCCTTATGGGGTATTCTCCTAGTATAGTGGATAAAGAAATTGAAGAATGTGTCTTCTATAATGAGAACATGGTTTAAGATGTTGTTTATACTGCTGCATATAACAAACAATTTTATAACATGCCTTCTTGTTTTGGGCATTGAATACAGATGGTAAATATACATACTACTATGGTTGTGTGTGGGAAAATTTGACTTCTCAATTAGTGATTATGTATTTGGTAAAGAGACTAAATGAAGCTAATGAAGTTTGACCTTCCTTTTTAATTTTGAAGGTTGATTTTAACAGGTGATAATAAGGGTCCCAGTAAAGTGGTTGATAGTAATTAAAGCTGATAATTTCAGGTAGAAGTCTGAAACTTAATCCTATAAGGGCATGATTATACACCAACTGATGTTGATATGTTAAATTATTCTAATTAATTTTATCAAGATTTCAGATGCCTTGATTACTAGCCCTGGTGTAAGGTTTGAATTTAAATTTCTATTGTAGTCTTGGTACAAAGTCTAGATAAAATTAATGATACTAATTTTGGCATAATAGCTAGTTTCCCATTACAGTTGAACTTGACAAAAAAACTAGAATCTTTTGAAAGCATAATTATAAATGAATTGAAATGTGCATGTGCATGTAACAATTTTGGTTCTTGAAAAATTATGTTGAGATATAAAATATGCTTATTTATTTCTTGGATTTTGAGACATGTGTGCAGTTTTATGGAAGTGTGCTTGATACAACAAGGAAAGGAAACTAGTATATTTGTTTATATCTATTAATGCTAACAATTGAGTGCATGTGATGGCACATAGAAACACCCAATGTGATATGCAGCCAGCCGACAAAAAGATAGATCAATGACTTAAAAATTATCCTCTTGGAGGGGGAAACCTGCTTGACATTACATAAATGAAAAATTATTAGATGATAAAAATAACAAGGCCTCCTTTGTATATATAGGAGTCTAAGGGGTCACAGAATAATCAGAGCCTACATAAAAATAATAATGTAAGTGGACAACAATAAAAATAGTGGGCTTCTATGGGGTAAAACAATAACAATTAGGGATACATGGGCACAACAATAAAAATAAGGGGAATACACTAGTATTATAGGGACCTAACATAGTGTTAGTGAAAGGAAACATGTATTGTGGCATGACATAGTAGGATGTGGACCAAGTCCATTGAAAATGAGAAAGAGGGAAATCCCTCCGAAGGAAAATACCTTTAGGAATTTCAAGCTTAAGGTTAGATACTTAGAGGATGAGCTAAAGATTTGTAGGGGAAAACTTAGAAAGGTACCTAAGATAAAACAAGAACTAGCCTTTTTGAATGTTTAATTATGAAAACATTTTCAAGAATTGACATAGCCAATTGAATGATAAAAATGGAAAGATGACATTGGAAGGAAGAGGCCCTATGGGGCTAAAGAGGAGAAGAGGATATTTCCTTGATGATACTATGGAGAAAAGCAACTAAGAAATAATTTTCCCTGCATGTAGAAAACGAAAGAAAATAGCCCTTATACATATGGAAATTATTCAGTAATGAAGTATGTTAAGAAGGAGGGGGGGGATTTAATCAAGCTCCTTGATATGTACATGTGTGTTGAAGAGATCACCTCCAGAAATTTTGGAAATGTAAGACTTCAAGGTTATTGTGAATCTTGTAAAGAAGTTTGAACTTATTCTAGTATGTTAATATAGACATATACATATATAAATATGCACACTTTTTGATGAGTTGAAGTTACATTCACACTTGACTCATGGGGATAAAAAAATTATTTTCGAGATTGTTTCATTTGAATGCTTGTGTACCATGGCTTAATGTATTTCTTTCATTGATTAACATCATTTTTACTTTTGGATTTGCACATGCCCATTCCATTCTATTGAATTTTTTTGTTGTTATTGTTGATTTTCCTTTTTTATGGTTTGTATTCTTTTTTTCTTAATATTTTCCTTTCGAATGTTATTCTTGGGGCAAGGAAAGTAACATGTTGTGCATGGAAGTAACACCACGGATATCTAGTAAGAGAGCGAAGGGGATCAATCAAGAATACAAAGGAAGAAAGGTTCTATGCATACGTAGAACAATGCCTATGCAGAAACATAACAAAAAACAACTCCATGGTTAAGAAGGAAATGAGAGGAATTTTGTGAAAGAATAAGAATTCCCTAGCTAATGCACATATTACTTAAATAAATGGATTTATCTCAACTCTAACCTACTTATATGGATATATATACATAGGTGATTTCCATGATTAAGTGGACAATGCAATGAAAGCCAGGTGGTTGGTTAGTCCATGGGCAATAATGGATAGTGACATGGTAACCATGAGTATGGAACAAAGGAACATATCTTAAACCTTAATTTTGATTACATATGTAATTATGTCTTGTATACATGCTCATATTATTGACCACACACACACACACACACACACATATATT
>APFE030675876.1:249403-273278 GCA_000404065.3 Pinus taeda | reverse complement strand
CCTAACACACAACATCTAGAAGTCTAGGCTAGAGACGTATTCCGGCGTCGTAAAACCTGGTAACTGTTGTTTTCATTGTTGGTTGGGTGATTCCTCCACTTTGAGACGACAATTGCTAGTATGGACTTGTGCTCCCACGTACCGTTGAGTATATATTGGGATACCACAATAGGCTATATCACTTATCCTTAGGAAGCCGTGTCTGCTGCCCTATTGATCGCAATGCACTGAACACAACATTGAGGAAGATTGACTCCCATACCGTAAAAAGTATTTTGCGGTTTTGCGATTGGTTTGGTAATCCCTATGCCTAGATTTCCAGAGAAGTCTCTTTCGTTCCTTTTCAGACTCCTTAAATGAACGGTCCATCTGAGCACTTGTCACTTCAGGCTCATTAAAAATCGAAGGCGACTAGAGTCATCTTTTGTTTTTTCTCGACTCTTAAAAATTGAAAAAAACAAGTTGTGTCAAAGCGTCTAAAATTTATTTTAATAGGAATAACATCACAAGTTCCCTCCTTGGTCTTTAGGTTGAGAAAAATGGAGTCTACCAATCAAGGATTTCACCTTGGAGGAAATCGTAGTCCTTTCTCCTCTTGGGGAGATGTTGGTGCACCCCATATGGCCACATTGTCACTTCTAGGGTTGACGATTGGTTTGTCTGTATGGCTCTTCTCTACCTCTGTCATTCAGAATACCGTAATTCATGAACAGTCAAGTCAGCAACTAGGTGATGCTAGAGTTACCCCCCAACCTTCCACTTCGTCCATTTCTCCCTCTCCTCCTTCCTGTTCACTTGATGAAGTTGTTAAAGCTAAAGATCAAGTAACTGAGAAGAAGAAGAAGCGGAAAGAGAAAAAGGAAAAGAAGAAGAAGGAGCCAAAAGTAAAAGGGGGCAACAATGTGTCGTCTAGCGAAAATCCTCACACCGCACCGTCTAAACCTAAATCTCCATGTGTCATTTGCAAAGGAGATCAATATCATCGAGATTGTCCTTGCATCCCTCGAATATTAAGGGACTGGTCTCCTCTTTTGCAAAATCCGGTGTCGTCAGCATCTGATGATCATGTTGAAAGTACACCATCAAATAGTGAAAGTGCAGTGTCTCGACAAAAAAGGAATCACAAATTTCCTTGTAAACTATGTGAAGGCGATCACACCATCCACCATTGTCCCTTCCTAGACGAAGCCAAAAGATTTTTGGATGACTGTCCTTCTTCACCGCTACGGCTCCCTCCTAGATATAAGAAACTCTTTCCGAGTCCACCACTGGATGAAAATCCAACCGACACTCCGTTGTGGTCAGTCGAAGCGTCTATCATTGAAAATGGGGGCTGTGAGAAGGAAACCATAAATAAGTATATTATGGGAAAGGAAAAAATCATCCATATGATCCAGGAAATTTTCGTGAATGCTTTAAAACAAAAATCCCCATTATACAGGACCTTTTATTGACACTTACATTTGCTTGTGAAATCGTAAGCAATTCATATTCTAAACAACTTCAACAAACCATCAACATGAAACAAAAAGCAATAATCATGAAAAACCATAAACACACGATATGAAAAAGGAGTTCACCCAATGTGGGCTATGTCTCTGGGCCCTGGGTCAATAATGGGGAGGTTGCTTGATCAATTGATGCAAGAAGATAATGAGTACATGTTGTAATATTTGTCAATACAAAGATGAACCCTCTTATCTAGAGTGACATGCCTCTTCACGAGACGTTCTCCTATAAATAAATATCACTCACAAGATGTTCACCTTCAGCATGACAAGGAACAATCTCACATAAAGTGGCATACAATGATCCTCTCACAATGTGGCAAACATGCATCTGAGAATCAAATCAGTATCTCAGCAAAAATCAAATGAACATGTGGAAAAAATGCACCTTATACCTCCAAGTCTTAGATGACCTAAAATTTGGCTATTCAAATGAATAAATATCTTGCGCCATCACATGCCTTACAAAAAATCAGAAAATATGAGGATAAACATGACTCTTTTCTGTCACAATCAAATCTGAGCTCCCCATAAATTGTTTAGATTCCTCACAAGATTCTCTTTTGGACATGGGTGAAAAATTTGTTGTTGAGATGAAGAACGGACTGAGTATAAACTGGACATAATTTGGACACCTTCAAAATTATGGCCCTATGGAATCTTAAAGGTTCCTCAAAGATTCCTCATAGAGAATATTCTTTGAAATATTCCCTAACATATGCTCTAAAAATATTCCTAGTATCTTAATGAGATTCATGTCTTCATTGGCCTATTTGTGCCCTCATTTCTCATGTAGTCTCCATAGTTCCCTTTGAACCATTTGAATTGCATTTTATAACAAAGTGTTAGGGTGAATAAGACAAAGTGTGTGGTTTTTATAGTCATATTAAGTTACTTATTGTTGGAGGTTTTAAAGCCCAATTTCTATTTTAACATAAGCCCAATTTTGGTTTTAATATAGTTTTCAAACCATAAAATATATGGTAAACATATGTCCATATTGTAATGACTCCTCAAACCATGAGAATAAGATAAAAATGGAGGTTGCACCATGCCAAGACCACTTGCCCCTAATTTTAGGTGCCATGTGTCACCATGTGATTTGGCCACGTGGCAGGCTCTCATTGGTCCACATCATATGCCACTTCTGTCACTTACTTGCCAGGTGATGACTTGTGGTGTTTCCACATCATCTGCTTGTGGGTCCACTTAGTTTGATGAATGGGCTGTCACATTAGATCTATGGGTCCTAGTAGACCTACTAACTTTTATGCCACATGTCATATATATGGCCTACCAAATGGAAAAATGTTGACTCTAACTTTGACTTTTTTCTAGTTTGACTAAAACTTTGAGAGAGAATAACATTCGCATACAAAATCAGATTGAGGCATCATTTGCACCATTGGAATCAGGAATACAAGCTCTACACTCTACTCTTTGTTTTGAAAAAATATGATGAATTTTGTTTTTAAGCCTTTCTGGAGCCACCTGGATCACCAAAGGTGGAGGTCGAGGCAACATGAGAGAGGAAGTTCATGTAGTTATGGAATGAAGGTAGATAAATGAATGTAGTTCAATAGTTATTTAGGTTGAAATTACCGTCATAAGCACTCCTCCTCTAATATTGGAATCTGCCTCGAGTCTGTTAGCTACAAGTAATAATGGTTGTAGCTTCTCTATGGTTGGGTGGAAAGTTACAGTCCTAATCTCAATTGCCAAACATTTAAGATTATAAGATAAGTGTTACTGAATATCTTGCACCTAAATGTTCAAAATGTGTTTATGGTGGTGACTTAAGCATTGTATTAATTTTGATTTAATGTGTTGGCTTATGCATGTGACCTATAATGGAACGTGATTGCTTCCATCATTGAAGAATGTAGATTTCCTGTAATAATTCTCAGTAATTGCAAGGATTCTTATATGCATTCATGAGCTCTTTTATGTTATTTATCATTCCATGGGGCTAGTATATCTTTGGACTGTTTAGAACTTGTTCTTTGTTTATTACTATTGGCCTCTAAGACTTTCAGACCTATAATTTGTTACGAGATTGATTTTTTTTTAAATATCTTATTTATTATGAATGGGAAAGTCCCTATTTCTTTTTATAATATTTCTCATAGAACTGACCCTTAATCCTTATACCATAATTTCAAGCTTAGGAAGGATAAATATTTACATGTATGGGGACACCATATCCACACACACATACACACACACAGATATATATATAATATATATATATATATATATATATAATTTCATATATTATGCACATGTGCTCCCTTCACCCAAATATTTGAATTAATCTCATTCGTACATGTTTCAATCATGATTGCGGAGTAGGGAAGGACTCCTCAAACCGTTCACACAGTGAAAAGGATTATGCCTTATATTATCATCCTTCCCCTTAGTAAATCCTCCTATATATGGCACTTTGTGACAATGGTGTATGACCTCTGACCTTGGAATTTGAAATTCAATACCATTGCAAACTTATCATGCATCACGAAACTTCTGACTCCTGCTACATGCTACCAAGATTCATGATTATGGTCCTTCAAAACACATCACCCTAACCCTACTACTCCTTCAAGAATCTGGGATAACTTAGTACCTACACGACTGCTCTCATTGTTTTACCATTGGATTTTCATTATCCACCCTCCATGTGAGCCCGAATCCTCATCACCCCAACCTTATCTTGGAAATTCACTAGTATTTCCTTCCATGAATCTCCTTTCAGGATGACGTGAGTAATGGTGGAGGAATGTTTTCCTTTTCATTCATTATCTTGCCTTCTTGTACTCAACTGGACCCTCATGCCACATTACCTCAATGTTGACTCACCCTAGTGTCTCCCTTGTTTCCCACCGTTATACCTTCTGAGAGATAGACTCATGGGAGATGGGAAAATCCAGATGTCATCTCTTAACATTTTGCAGCTTAGTTATAAGTTCATCACCCCAACGTTAGTTGATACCTAACACATATTATCCATGTTAGCTAACAAACATGGTTTCTCGATCCTCTTCATCGGAATGGTTTTAGGACAATGGTTATAAGGGAATGCTCAGGATTGAAGTCCTGGACTGAGGTGGCAAGGGTAGCGTGTACCCACTCATGTTAGATGAATTCATAATTATGTTTTAAGTCCTCCCATTGAGGCTTATAAGCTGATGAGTTGGGTCAACCTATGACCCAGATTATGAATGAGTCAATTGTTGACAAGTGACTTATGACATGGGTATCCATGAGGGATCCACATGGGCGGCACATGGCATGGTGCTATTTAATATTCTATGAATTAAATCATCCATATTTGATGGTGCAGGAGCTAGATTGGGACAAATTTATATTCCAGAATTTATCTCGATGAGATGAACACAATGGCTTCGTTCATTTTGAATTTCATAAAGGTGAAGGGAACAAAAAAATTAGGCCCCATCTCCATAGGTTGACTATGGAATTTAAGTCTTCATAGTAATTTCCTCTTGCTAACATTACCAAGGGGCTGGGATTAGTAGGGGGTGTGATACATAGTGGTATCATATCTTCTAGATTCAACACTTGGATTGGACGCACTCTATCACAAATGAAGGGTACACAATATTTCAACCCTACACCATGGGGATAAACAAGTTCCCTGTTACAACGTAACAAAGTAGTAGATCCCATGCATGGATCTCTGGAGCTAGGATGGAGCTGTAGATCTAACGCAATAATACTATCTCTCTCTCTCGTCTCTCTCTCTCCTCTCTCTCTCTCTAATATATATATATATATATATATATTATAATATATAAAATACATATATATATATTGCCAGCATCTGAAGATTTGGAAAATCTATTGGTTGTGACTATGGATGTGGTCATTTATTGTTGTAGTATTTTCTGCATGTCTTGCATATGATTGTTTAAAGAGTACCTTCCACTACTAGTTAAGTGTCTAGTCCAATACACTTGGAATAGTTCCATGTCAATGCTCTGTGATATGAGGGATGTGGTCCAAACTGAATTGTTTGTAGCCTGAATACATGATTTTTTCTAACAAAATGTTGTTATCTATATATATATATATATATATATATATAATTATATATATATATATATATATATAATTATATATAATATAATATGGGGATGGGGAGTCTCATGGCCCAATTGTTATATGGAAAAGAAACTAATATAGGTTGATTCCTTCATATGACGAATTTTAGCTTTATGCCTTTTGAATGCTTATTTGTGGTAAAAGCCTTCCTGTTAAGAAATGGAGTGTAACACTAAAAATTGTTGGGTGAAGCCTATAAATGTTTTTATGTCAATATGAGATAGGGCATCCATGTTCATTACTTGAACTTGATGAATTTAAACGTAAAGGTCTTGTGTAAACCTTGAAGGTAAAGGATTTGTAGCTCTACTAAAGAATGAGAATGAAAGATCAGATTTTATCTTGAATTATGAGGAATAACATTTTTATGTCTTCCTCTTAAATTAATATTTTTTTTTCCTTATGGGGTATTCTCCTAGTATAGTGGATAAAGAAATTGAATAATGTGTCTTCTATAATGAGAACATGGTTTAAGATGTTGTTGATACTGCTGCATATAACAAACAATTTTATAACATGCCTTCTTATTTTTGGCATTGAATACAAATGGTAAATATACATACTACTATGGTTTTGTGTGGGAAAATTTCACTTCTCAACTAGTGATTATGTATTTGGTAAAGAGACTAAATGAAGCTAATGAAGTTTGACCTTCCTTTTTAATTTTGAAGGTTGATTTTAACAGGGGATAATAAGGGTCCCAGTAAAGTGGTTAATAGTAATTAAAGCTGATAATTTCAGGTAGAAGTCTAAAACTTAATCCTATAAGGGCATGATTATACACCAACTGATGTTGATATGTTAAATTATTCTAATTAATTTTATCAAGATTGCAGATGCCTTGATTACTAGCCTTGGTGTAAGGTTTGAATTTAAATTTCTATTGTAGTCTTGGTACAAAGTCTAGATAAAATTAATGATACTAATTTTGGCATAATAGCTAGTTTCCAATTACAGTTGAACTTGACAAAAAAACTATAATATTTTGAAAGCATAATTATAAATGAATTTAAATGTGCATGTGCATGTAACAATTTTGGTTCTTGAAAAATTATGTTGAGATATAAAATATGCTTATTTATTTCTTGGATTTTGAGACATGTCACTAATATGTGAATTGAGACATGTGTGCAGTTTTATGGAAGTGTGCTTGATACAACAAGGAAAGGAAACTAGTATATTTGTTTATATCTATTAATGCTAACAATTGAGTGCATGTGATGGCACATAGAAACACCCAATGTGATATGCAGCCAGCCGACAAAAAGATAGATCAACGACTTAAAAATTATCCTCTTGGAGGGGGAAACCTGCTTTACATTACATAAATGAAAAATTATTAGATGATAAAAATAACAAGGCCTCCTTTGTATATATAGGAGTCTAAGGGGTCACAGAATAATCAGAGCCTACATAAGAATAATAATGTAAGTGGACAACAATAAAAATAGCGGGCTTCTATGGGGTAAAACAATAACAATTAGGGATACATGGGCAAACCAATAAAAATAAGGGGGATACACTAGTATTATAGGGACCTAACATAGTGTTAGTGAAAGGAAACATGTATTGTGGCATGGCATAGTAGGATGTGGACCAAGTCCATTGGAAATGAGAAAGAGGGAAATCCCTCCTAAGGAAAATACCTTTAGGAATTTCGAGCTTAAGGTTAGATACTTAGAGGATGAGCTAAAGATTTTTAGGGGAAAACTTAGAAAGGTACCTAAGATAAAACAAGAACTAGCCTTTTGGAATGTTTAATTACGAAAACATTTTCAAGAATTGGCATAGCGAATTGAATGATAAAAATGGAAAGATGACATTGGAAGGAAGAGGCCCTATGGGGCTAAAGAGGAGAAGAGGATATTTCCTTGATGATACTATGGACAAAAGCAACTAAGAAATAATTTTCCCTGCATGTAAAAAATGAAAGAAAATAGCCCTTATACATATGGAAATTATTCAGTAATGAAGTATGTTAAGAAGGAGGGGGGGGATTTAATCAAGCTCCTTGATATGTACATGTGTGTTGAAGAGATCACCTCCAGAAATTTTGGAAATGTAAGACTTCAAGGTTATTGTGAATCTTGTAAAGAAGTTTGAACTTATTCTAGTATGTTAATATAGACATATACATATATAAATATGCACACTTTTTGATGAGTGGAAGTTACATTCACACTTGACTCATGGGGATACAAAAATTATTTTTGAGATTGTTTCATTTGAATGCTTGTGTACCGTGGCTTAATGTATTTCTTTCATTGATTAACATCATTTTTAGTTTTGGATTTGCACATGCCCATTCCATTCTGTTGAATTTTTTTGTTGTTATTGTTGATTTTCCTTTTTTATGGTTTGTACTCTTTTTTTCTTAATATTTTCCTTTCGAATGTTATTCTTGGGGCAAGGAAAGTAACATGTTGTGCGTGGAAGTAACACCATGGATATCTAGTAAGAGAGCGAAGGGGATCAATCAAGAATACAAAGGAAGAAAGGTTCTATGCATATGTAGAACAATGCCTACGCAAAAGCATAACAAAAAACAACTCCATGGTTAAGAAGGAAATGAGAGGAATTTTTGTGAAAGAATAAGAATTCCCTGGCTAATGCACATATTACTTAAATATATGGATTTATCTGAACTCTAACCTACTTATATGGATATATATACATAGGTTATTTCCATGATTAAGTGGACAATGCAATGAAATCCAAGTGGTTGGTTAGTCCATGGGCAATAATGGATAGTGACATGGTAACCATGAGTATGGAACAAACGAAAATATCTTAAACCTTAATTTCGATTACATATGTTATCATTGACAAGCTATTAATATGTTATGATCTAAATTATTACAATTTCTTATGATGATTCTCATGGAGAATTGTGTACCATAATTAGGAAATAACGGAATCTACTTGGTTGGGTGAATAAAACTCTCTACTAGATTGATAGTAATAGAATAAAAAAAAATAAAAATTAAAGCATGCAAGAGTACACTAGTGAAAAGATTTCAGGAACATGACCATTATGGGACACTAGCACCCAATAGTTTCCATTGATCACCATGAAGCATGTTGTAAGTAGTATGATAGTTCTGAGGTTGAGATATCCCATGATTAAGAGACTCTTATGAAGTGAAGATACATTGCAAAGTGATGGATTACATGAGGGACTATCAAGTAGAGAAGGGTATTCCCAAACCTAGAAGGCATATGAATGGATAGAAAGGGGATGAATGGATTTATTGAGGGATTGGGGAGAAGAGAAGGAAAGGCCAAAAAAATATTTGTTTTGGTCATGAGCATTGATGATTATAATTAGAAGCACATTTGGAGCATTCCTAGAAATAATGATTGAGGAAATGTTCATTCAAGGAACAAGAAGAATAAAGATAGAAATGCTAGACATTGGAGGAAGACAACACTCCCGAAAAAGGGAACAGAACTAGGCTATATTGAATACATTTAAAACATAAAAATACTACAAATATGGCCATTAGAAGATCGATGAATTATAAATTAATTTTTACCAAGTGGTTGGGCAAGCAACTGTGCATATAAAATGTGTTGTATATGTATATGTATATGTATATGTATATGTATATGTATATGTATATGTATATGTGTATATATATATCTATATCTATATTATGTATAATATATTATATATATATAATAAAATATAATATATATATAAATATATATAATATATATATATATAATATATAGCGAGAGAGAGAGAGAGCTCCATAATAGACAATGTTTGGTCTAAAACATGTTTTGGTTGTATATGGTTATTAAACATCGAGGATGGTGTCCTCCCCCAAGGGGGATGAGACTGTGACATCCCATGGCTAATATTTCTCTCATTGTAAATAATGGTAATTATTAAATGGTTGAAATAGGGACACAAATTCAATTGCTTGAGAAAGGAGGTTGCTTGAGGGAAATGTTTTTTTAAATATTAGTTGTTGGTTAGGTGGGAGGATTTAAATTGGGTTGTTTGTGCCATAGCCTTAGGTGTCCTTTAGGCCCAACAACAAGAAGGAATAGAGAAATAAATTAAATACATGCACGGGATACATTTTCCAACAATTTACTATTGTGTAAATGTGGAGGAGGATGGGTAATTAGTTTATTTTGGAAAGGAAGGGAACCTTCATACATGGAAGGATTAATTCGAATAATCCATGGTGCACTCTCGGAGGAAAGTCTAGAGACACCAACAAAGAGAGAGATAACGTTTCCTAGGCATCACACACACACACCAATGAGAGGGTGTGTAGAGAGAATGAATTGTTTGAGATCACGCGTGAGCATTGAGAAGGAAGCCACATATAACTTTATTATGGGAAAGGAAAAATTCCCCCATGGGTGGAGGTGAGAACGAAGAAAAGGAAACACAAAAGTGGAAGTTCATGTAGTTGGTGGATGAAAGTAGAGTGGCCTTGAGACAAACTATTTTAGTTATTGTTTTTGTTGAAATTACCCTCAGAAGTAGTCAACCTCAAGCATCAGAATCTGGCTTGGGGTTGACAACTATAATTTATAGTGCTTGTAGCTTTTCTATGGTTGGGTGGAGAGTTGTGGTCCCAATATTAGTTTCGAGACCTTTTAGATTATAATATAGGTGTTAGTGAAGATCTTGAACCTAAATGTTCAAAATGTGTTTAGAGTGTTAGCGTAACGCCTGTATTGATTTTGATTTAATGTGTTGGTTTATTCCTATGACCTAATATGGAATGTGATTTCTTGCATCATTGAGGAATGTTGATTTCCCATAAGAATTATGAGTAATTTCCAGGATTATTTTATACATTCATGAGCTCATTTTAAGTTAATTATTATTCCATGGGGCCAGTAGGTCTCCAGAATGTTTAGAAATTGTTCTATGCTTATTATTATTAGTCTATGAGACTTTTAAATGTTTGAGTTGTTTCGAGCATTAATTTTGTCTAAAGAACCCAAATATGATGAATGGAAAAGTGGTTATTCATTTTTATCGTATTACTCATAGAATTGACTATTAAGCATTATTCCATAATTTCAAGTTCACGAAGGATAATGATTTACATATATGGGGAGGTCATATCCACACATATGTATATATATAATTTGATATATTATGCATAGGTGTTCCCTTCACCCAAATGTGGGAATTAATCCCCTCCATATATGCTTTAATCATGATTGTGGAGTAGGAAAGGTCTTCAAATAAGATCATAGAGAAATACTCTTTTTAGGTGATTCACATAGTGCACGTGATTATGCCTTATAGTATCATCCTTCTCTTTAGTGAAGCCTACTTTCTATGGCACTTGGTGATAATGTTGTATGATGTATAGACTTGGCATCTAAAATTTAACACCATTGCAAACTTACCATGCATCGCAGTGCCCCTAATGCCCACTACATGCTACCAAGGTTCATGATTATTGTCCTCTGGGACACATCATCTGAGCCCTTCTACTCGTTCAAGTGCTCCAGAAAACTTAACAGATGCATGGCCTCTCTTGATGTTTTAACTTGGGGTATCTGTACCATGCCCTCCACAGGAGCCTGATGCCTCATCACACTAGATTTCTCCTAGAAATGCACTCGTATTTGCTTTCAGAGATATCCTTCTAGAATAACGTCTAATCTAGGCTTAAATAGGAATCAAATAGAATACAGATACAAACATAAACATCAAGATGCATCAAAAATAAAAATTCATTACATTAATATCAAAGAACAAAAATATTCTTACATACTAAATGTAAATAAACTAGCTCGAGTGATGGTAGCTTATCTATGAGAAGATATGGGGTGGATAAATTCCTTTGAACTGTGTTACAATGAGGCTCAAGGGCCTTTTTATTATTAAACAATAAGGGAAAACCCTACACAACCAAAACCCTAACCCCGAGAGACGAAAATTCATGAGTTTGTGGGCCCCATTGGGGTTAGTTGGGATGAAAACTTCCTTGGGTCATAAATTGGTCATATGATCTCCATTAGGTGCGTACGATACCTCATAATAAATATATATTCAAGTAATATTGGGTGAAAAGAGATCTTGAAGTTCAAGACCCAAAAAACTGTTAAAAATAGTGAATGCTTCTATAATCTATGAAATGAGTGAAATTGACTGGAGGTCTAGGTAGAATAGATGGGTGACCACCAATATCTACCTAGATTAGTCCTCCCTGCATAGGAATAAATGGTCTCCATTTCATGTAGAGCCTCCATGAGGTGAGGAAATTTTTGTTGAACACAGTCCCTAGCGAACCACTTGCCTTGGTGAAGGAGTTGGCCTACTTTAATAACTCGATATAGTTTTATCCTCTTCTAGCAAGTGTTCTTGATATGTGTGTCCATGATCCTATCAGTTGTAGCATGTTTGAAGTACCTTGGGTTGAGCTCTGTTGGTGTTAGCTATTCAACAATGGCAGATGTGTCCAACAATGGGAGTAATTACGGTCACACCTAGTCCACATTGAATACTGGGTGCAGACCAATGAATGATGCAATTCTAACCTCAAAGGAATTATCCCCTACAACCTTGGTGATGGTGTACAACACATATTGGAGTAGGTGAATTTTTTTGTGGGGCCCAACAAGGTGCTCCTTCTACGTATGTAACTAAACATTGCCGCCGACCTAGAACTTGTGTGGCACTCGATGATGATCATGACGTTGCTTGTACTTAGCATTAGCTTTGTCCAATATGTCATGGAACTATTGGCAGATGTGTTGAATGCACTCAATGAATTTTTTAGCATTGTCATCTTCAACATGAATATGAGTCGAATATGCTTGAGTAGCTCTAAATGGTATGGAAACATCAATGGTACATAGTGGTTGGAAACCCAATCCCACCTGAAACAGGTTGTGTCCAGTTGAGCTATGGAGAGCTCTATTGTAATTGTGTTGGACATAAGGGAGGTTTTCATCCCATGTGCATGGATGATTTGCGTTGTAAATGTGAAAAATGTGCACGATCATCTTCTTGACAACCTCTATTTGGCCATCATTTTCGGCGTGGAAGGTCATGGCCTTAGTGACCTTGGTATCAAACATCAACTAGAGGCTTAACTGGAATGTACTCAAGAACCTATTATCCCAATCTCATATAATGGACTGTGGGATCCAAAATTGTACCTACACTCATTCAAATAAGATATTAGTAGTGTCTTCTACCTTGATACTCTTCTTGCAGGTCTTCAAAATGGCTATCTTAGAGAATTTGTCGATGACCAAGAAAACACAGTCATTGTCATTCTTAGTAGAAGGAAGGCCTGACATGTAATCCATGGATATCGATTCCCTGGGTTGACTAGGAGTAGGTAAAGGAGTATATAGGATTTTCTTCATGATTCTTAGTTTGGAAAGGGCACTGGTACTGCATGATCTGATGTCCCTCCCAACATCTTGTCAAAGGTTTGACCAATAAAAATACTTCTGCAGTACTGCCATTTTTTCCTCTACTCATAAATGTCTAGCAAGTCGACTGTAGTGCGCCTCTAAAATCATCCTGCCATGCTCGCTTGAAAGAACATAGAGGTATCCTAGATGGCATAACAATGCAACCTGGAGTTGAAATCAGGAACCTTATTTCCTTCTAGGAGCATCTAGTATGTGTTGACAAATTCTAGATTGCTCTTATAGATATGTAGCCACCCCAAAGTCTCATGTCTACAAGAGTCAACCAAAGTGGTCAACGTCATGACCAACCGTCAGTTGAGGCAGTCTACAACATTATTGGTGCCTCCATTCTTATACTTAGTGTTTAAATGGAACCGTTGTAGGTATGTGGACCATTTTTGATGGCGATCAATCTACAACTTTCCTTATGTCTGTATAAGTTGTAGGGTCGATGGCCTGTGTGGATTATCGTTTCCTTCCCCATAATGTAATGCTTCCATTTCCGATAGGTATGCATATTGGAATACATCTCCTTTTCATAGGTGGGATACTTTCAGATTGTGTATGAAAGTCTCACACTATGATATGCCACTAGATACCCTTGTTGAGTAAGAACTGCATAAATAACATAGTCAAAGGCATGTGTCTCAATCTCAAACGATTGTTGAAGTTGTGGTAATGTGAACAATGGTCCAGAGCATAGGTGATGCTTAAACTCTAGAAACACATTCTGTTGGAATTAATACGAAAATAAATTTTATTTTGCTCCACCCTTGGTGACTTCAGTTAAATTCCAAGTGATATGAGCAAACCGTAACATGAATCTATGGTAGAAATTGGAACAAAATTTTAGATCTTCGTGAGAGTGGTTGGGGTCAACCAATCCCAAATAACTTGTACCTTGGGTAGGTCCTCATGCAAACCTTGACCATCAATGATGTACCCCTGATTTTGAACACGGGTCATACCAAAAGTTCATTTCTCCAAATTAACACGCAATTTTTGTTGTCACGGGGTTTGGAGGACCTGTCGAATATGGTGGAGGTGCTCTTCCTAGCTCTAGTTGAAGACCAGGATGTCATCCAAATATAAAACCACAAATGAGTTGGTGAAGGAATGCAAGATGTCATCCATTAGCCTCATGAAGGTTGTGGGGAAATTCAACAACTCAAAAGGAATGACCAACCATTCGAAAATGGCGTCCTTGTATTTAGGAAGTATTCCACACATCATAGGGTTCAATTAGTACTTGGTGATAGCTAGACTTCAATTCAATCTTGCTGAAATATTTGGCCCCCTTTAGTTGGTCCATAAGGTCATTAATATGTGGGATTGGATACCTATTCTGGACAGTGATATTATTCACATACTAAATTAATGAACTATTTTTTATGAACTACTCTTATTCTTATTATGGACAATGATCTTATTATGGGAAGTGGGATTGGTATATGTTGCTTTATTCACATACTAAGTTAATGAACTATTTTGTTCCATAGTTATGTGTATTATTGAATGAATGTTGTTATGTTTTAATGATTGTTGTTTACTATGTGGACTAATATGCGTATAATCAACAAGTATTTCTCATTCCCCTGGGTCCCCGTTTAGGATAGTAGTATTACTCTTCTAACCGGTGGCTTATTTCTCTCACCATCCATGTAAGTCTTCCTAGTATACCCTACATTGTCTGTCTTACAAAGCTCACATGCTTTCTAAACCAAAGAGTCATGTTTTTCTCTTATGTCTGATTGTAACCAAGGCATATCCTGGAAAACCATTCAATGGTGGTTGATCCGTATGATCGGATGAGACTCCTACACCGAACATTGTGAGGTCTAATTGGGAATTCAGATTCGAGAGATCCCCTTACTATGTTGGAAGAATCCAGCACTGTCAACAAGCTGCTAACATGTGATGAATTTATAAATAGATTCTTGTAGCTAATGAGCTATGTTTGTTACATCAAAGATGAGAATACAAAGATTAAAAGGTTTCTCAATGGTACTCCATAATCATTCTAGGACAAAATTTAATTTTATGAGCCCAAAACCTTCAAAGTTTCTATTAGGAAGATGGAGTATTGTTATAAATAGTCTAAGCATAGGATTGAGTCCAAAATTGATTGGAAAAAAGAGGCCAAGACCAACATTAAAAGAAGGGGCTTGAAATATACAATATGTTAACAAGGTAGATGTGTGAGGTTCACCACTTCTACAAGAGGTGAGTCTCAATAGAGATCCACTATTACCAATCATGACCATCTCTTTAAGACTACAAGAGAGGAAAGAGATGGGTGAAGGATAAAACCCATAGATTATTAGAAATTTGGAGAAGATAACTGAGAGAGGAATTGTCTTCAACTACAAGTAACCATCCGAGGCTATACAATGTGCGTGAATTAGAGACAATAAATGATGTTGCTCAGAGCATACCATACATCTATGCAGTGTTGTACAATATGAAATATGATCACCAAGTATTAGTCATTGAAATGGAAGGTGTGATAAATAGCTAGTTTGTTTTAATTTTCATTGACCCTAGCTCCAATTCTAGTTATGTATGTCTGAAAGTTGGAGAAAAGTGTGCCTTGCATAACACATCACATGACAGGGCATGGTTGGTCCAATTAGCCACGGGGAATAGGAAAGGAGTTGAAAATGTAGTGAGATCATGTCAAGTCATGATGGATGGCATGCCCATGACTACAAATATAAACCTATTACATATTATGGGTTTATATAACATGTTGGATGGGATGGGATGGCCAACATCACACATAACCAAGTTTGATTGATACATCAAGTCAATGGAGTGTGTCAATGAGGAATGAGAAAAGATGATGTTGCAAGGGGAAACTTGGTATTGTTCATGAAATCATTTTACTGCAATTGAAGAGGTGCAACAAGAAGGGGTGTGAACTATTTGTTGTTCAAGTGACTAGGGAATTAGATTCCAATAAGGATAGAGTTAAAGAGCATCCAATAATAAAATAATTCAGTGATGTTTTTCCTGAAGAGATCCCAAGACTTTCTCCAAGGAGGGACATTGACTTTTCAATTGAATTACTATTTGGATCAGCTCCAATATCCAAACCTCCATGTTGAATGAGTACACCATAACTAGTAGAGTTAAACCTACAATTGAAAGAGATGTTGGAAAAATGATATATCAAGCCCATCGTATAACCCTAGGGGCCGCTTGAATTATTTATAAAGAAGAAGGATGAACATCGAGGTTATGCATTTCTTACAAATAATTTTAAAAATTCACAATCAAGAATGAATGTCTTATGCCTATGATTGATTATATCTTTGACCCACTCAGAGGAGCTGCAATGTTTTTGAATATTGATTTTGAGATCTAGGTACAATCAAGTAAGCCTCAAGGATGAAGACATCCACAAAATAGAATTTAGAACCATCTATGGGAACTTTGAATTTGTTGCTATGTTATTTGTGCACACAAATCCCCAACTACATTAATGTGTTTGATGAATAACATTCTTCACCAATATTTGGATTTGTTTGTGCTAGTTTTTGTCGATGACATGTTGGTCTATTCAAAAACCTAAGAAGAGAATGAAAATATTTTAGCAGTAGTGTTATAAGTGCTCAAAGAGCACAAGCTATATACTAAACTCAACAAATGTGATTTTTCCTAGTCACACGTTCAATATTTTGGACACATTGTCCCCAAAGCAGGAGTGATAGTAAATCCAAAGAAGAATGAAGACATTATGGAATGACCTACCGCTCATAACATGAAAGAATTCATATCCTTCATGGGTTTGGCTAGATAATGTTGTAGATTCACTTATAATCTCTCAAATATTGGGCATCCAATCATAGTGTTGTAAATAAATGGAGAAAATTCTAATGGACATCAAAATGTGTGATCAACTTTAAGTAGTTCAAACATTTTCTCACACATGCACCAATATTAAGGATAGTAGGCCCGAATAAAATTTTTTTAGTGTACACTAATTCATGCAATTAGGGACTCGATGGAGTCCTCATGAATGAACAAAAAGTGGTCTACTATGGGTCTATAAATTTGAGTGAGAATTAATTTAACTATGTTACTCATGATCTAGAATTGGCAACAATAGTCCATGCACTAAATATGTGGAGACATTATCTCCTCAAAAGAAAATTTACATTGATGTTAGATCATGGTCGATTGAGGTAATTGTTTCATTAGCCCAAGTGAAATGAAAGGAAGGAAATATGGATATAGTTGATTAGTTTATTTCTTTTGAAATCAAATACATTAAAGGAAAGGAAAACCAAGTGCTAGATGCACTTAGCAGAATGTTGCAAGTGGCCCACGTCGCTACTATTATCACTTATAAAATTGACATTAGAGAAAATATTACGGAGGTCATACAATGGGATGAAAACTATCTATAAATAAACTAATGCCTTATGTTGTGGCTAGTTTTCATAATGTTCAAAATGTAAAAAAGAAAAAGAAAATATATATTTAAAAAAACAAAAAAAAATTCATAAAAAAAATTCAAGATTACTTAGGATGATACTTTGTTTTCGAAGAATAATAGAGGTGGACTAATGTTAGACTGAGATAGTGCATGATTAAATAGTATTTAAGTTTGGAGGTGTCCGGCAGGAGTCCAAAGGGTCAAAGGTTTAACAATCGGGCACGTTTGGCGCGCAATATCAATGGAGATGTCGGTCCCTCCCAATGGAAGAAACCTAACATCATAACAAGTGCATTATTTATTGTCGCGGGTGCCCCCGTAAAGAATTTAGTGGTAAACCAATATCTCATAATCAAGGGTGGATATCTATTACAGTATCACCTACCCATGGTCCCACTTACCAACATGGGTGCTCCCGTGAATGGTAAGGGGATGCCATCAAAGGTTTTCAACAAGCGAGTGTGATTGCACCACGTCACTAACATATCACCACCACGTCATCCAATTCCACTATGTCATCACTGTGACATCATCCATGTTATCACCACCTTGTCATTTCATACACACATTGCTTTCGCATTCAATTCCATTTTCCCTCACCTTTTTCCTATTTACCCATAAAACCTCGTTTATTACCTTCACATTTCACATTTCTTGTTCAAGTTTTTTCCCATCCGTAAGAAAATTCACTTCCACCACCTCATTAATTCAGACTCCAGCATTAGCTAGCAACATCCAGACATGCCATGGAGGAAATTGAGAAAATTCTTCAAAACATGCAATTCTAGCAAGGGGATAACTGGCCCGATGACCCTCGTCATGTTATTTCAAAAAGAAGGGTAGATAATTCTTATGTTCCATATACACATGAATCTAGACAAAAAAATGAAAAGATGGATAATGGTGGTAGATCTGAAGCACAAAATGGAATAGAGATTGAAATTCCCCATCCTACAAAAAAAATGATTGAAGAGAGGAATTGAAGAGATTATTGATCTATATGGTGAAATAAATCAATGTTCCAAGAAAACAAGGTTGCATGGGGAAGAAAAGGATTTTGAGCCTTTGGTTGAAAGTTCTGCTACTATAGCTAGTTTCCAATTACAATTAGGTGTAGTGACATGGACACCTTCTTCCCCTATTCCTAGAGAGACTCCAAAAAGTTATTTCTCAGTTTTAAAGGACTTATATGGCCAAATTGAAGAAAATAATAAGAAGATTAAAGAAAATGTTATGCCTTAGCTTGTAGCTTAGTCAATATCACAATATCACACCACAGTATTATGAACCATGGATTTAGAAAGGAGTCAACTCAAACTATATTTTTCTCATCCTCCGGCTTTGAATGTTTCTTCATCAGTTGGTTTCAAAACTTTGAATCTAACTGTCAATGCAAGGGATTCCATTTCCTAACAAAATCAATCTACACAGACAACAAGAAAAACATAGGCCTTATTGGGGAAGGTGGTAAATAAATTTATGTTGGAAAAGGCTAACTCTAGAGCCTTGTTTACTCAAAATGACAAATCGAAAAAAATAATTGTCAAGATTTGTGTAAATCGTGAAGATAGGTCTACTATGCAAAAGATTTTATAGGCGGCAGAGACAAAAATTCAAGTGTTGAAAAAGGAATTAAATTTGCCTGTAGTAGAACATTGTATGGACCCAGAGGTAGCCCAAGTGGAAAAAGAAAACAAGATTTTAACCAAAGAATTATTGAAGAGAAATAATGAAGTGGTCTCCTTGAAATAATTAAACACTAGCTTGCAACAAAAGTTGGATACTAATGTTTGTACCATTCTATCACAACCAGATTCAAAATATCCAGCTGATAAATTAACCCGGGTTATGACTGAGTTAAAAATTTCAGAAGATAAAATGAAGAAAATGCAGAAGAACCTAGATGATACAAAGGAGATTCTAAAAGTTAAGGAAAGGCCTCTGACTATGGCAAGATATAGTGAAAAAAATATCATAAAAATTATTAGGTAGTTTGTGATGAGATCAAAGAGTTGAAGGGGAAAGTAAAGGGGAACATGTCACTTATACAAGTGAGAGAAATAATTGGGAATGATATTATCCAACAAGTAAATCATATTTTGGATTATATGTCAATAATAGAAGAAGAGAAGACCATTGTTGGGGACCTTGAAAACATCAATTTTCCCATGAAGTGAAAACTCAGCAACGTGCCCAAGTAGCAGAAAAGATGATTGATTTTATTAATTCCAAGAATTATGATGCATTTGTTGTCCTCGATGGAAATTCACTTGCAATAGAACAAGTATATGGTAACTAGGTGAATCCACAGGTCAGTTCAGAGGTGATAGAACGACCAAACAAAATTATAGAATGATGGGAAAAAGGTTTACAGATCAAAAGTTTGATGAAGGTGAATATTTGAAGATCTATACTTGAGTTAGTCAAGGCCAAGTCGCGTATACACACAGGGACAAAGAATCAAAGTTGCAGGTGAATGTTTGAGATCTATATGCGAGTTTATCAAGGACCAGTCACGTATACATGCAAGTTTGGTGAAGAAAAGCCACGTACAATTTTTGCACCATTTTATTCTAAATACCTGGGGTCTTTACCATGGTATTGGCCCATAGCAATGAGCACGACATTTGATATTGATCTCGTCAAAGATTACCACTGGCACTAGTGTAGTTTTAACTCGTGGGATTGGATAAGGGCTAAACTATATAAGGAGGTGAAGATCAAAGTGCAAAGTGTGCATGTGAAGTTGTTTGTGCTGAATACTTCAACCTGAAGTATATTGCATTGTAAGGGCCATAGTTGTCACATAGATTTGAAATAATTATGCACCGATGAATAATATGATGGATTAGGATCATGAGACCTAAAATGAATTTCCATTGTATGATCTACTCATGGATTGACTAGATCTAAGTATTGATGCATGTTTTTATCTCTGAGTATTATGATCTAGGTCTTTCTAAAGATATGAAGAGATGTGAAAGTTTAGGCCAAAATTTGTAGATCTATATGCAGGCTGGTCTCGGTAAAGTTGCAGATATAAATTAAGGGTTTACGTTCATAAATAACTGATCAAAATTACTAGTGTTGTTGTTTCTCTATTGTCTGTCAATGACATCCTCATGTTGATCTGGGATGAGTGATAATTTCTGAAGTAGAACTGGTTGAATGATGAAGTTGAATTTGTTTACATGTTGATTTGTTGAAAATATTATTGATGTTGTTGACTGTATGAGGGTTCTGTAAGCTAATAGAATATTTTAGAATAGCTTTGGTCAACTCTGTGTCTGATTCATAATTACAAGTTTTCAGTTCTCAGTATATTAAGATCTGTACATAGGTTTCTCTATGGAAAAGTGTGTATACATGTGAGTTTCCTTAAGTGAAGTAGCATATACATTTTGGAATATGAATAATCAAGGTTGTAGTTGATTGTGTGTGTTGATGCAGTATCCTAAGTTCAATTATTTGTTCTAGTTATAATGGTCTCACTGTTATGTTTGAATTAAGTTGGTGTTTTCTCTACAAGTTGTGATGTATTAAAGCAATAAGATGCAATGTGAAAATTTATGAAGCGTGGTCCACGGATGTTGCTGAGGGTTTGATCCTTCACTAAGGAAGTCGAAGCTTCCTAACAATAGTAGCTCATAATCAAATCAGGGGGTTGGAGCTTGCTTCCAATAGGTGCTGGAGAATGAGTGAAGGTTGTAGCCTTCAGTAGGTGGGTGCCTGCATACTGGTATGAGTCTACACCAGTACAAGAATGTAAGAATTTTTTTATACTAATAAGTTTGAAGACTGACATGACAACAATGGTGGTTTTCTCCCATATTGGATTTCCATTTTAAATCTTAGTGTTCGTGTGTGTTTCTTATGTGTGATGCATTATTCTATTCTTACTCCACATGTTTACTGCTTATCAAATGCCCGATTAATATCTTACATTCTGGTTCAAATTAAACATATAAATAATTAGTTGTTTTAGAAGTTTGCTAAGCATACATTAGTTTATTTTACAATAGTCATGTACATATGCTAGTTGGGTTCTGTAAAGTCGCATATACAATTCAGAAAAGAAAATTATTATTGTGAGTTTTTAAAATACTGATTCACCACCCCTCTCAGTATTTTTCCCAACAATGAAGAATTATGCAACTTGAATATATAACAAAGTTGGTGTTAGAAATTAATAAAATGGCACAAAAGAATTTATACAGGAAAACAACATAATCCAAGCTTGGTGAGATCAAACAATATGTCTTGAAATTTAATACAAATTTTGATAAAAGGATGAGGACATGATTTCCCTCATGTTGGTATTAACATAGAAACTTGCTTCCATGGGAGAATTATGAGAATTTGTTGGTATAATAGAAGAGTAAGATTTTGTCTCTCATAAGAAAACAACAGTTCTTAAAGGGTCAACTATTGTCAAACCTTCACATATAATTTTAGCTATTATGGTTAATTAAAACCCTTTTTATAGAGAGAACCGCTTAGAGTCAGATCACTAATTTTAGGATGCCTCACACGAGGTTTTTCAAATTTCCATGTTTAGAGTTGATAATACGGAAAAGGTGGAGAGAATAAATATTTCCAACGACACAAGTAGCACAAGCTAGACGTTCTACAAGCGAGCTTGAATACGGATCACAAGTTATCCAATGAAAAATGGCGACATGTTTTATTTTATGAAATATTTGAGATACTGTATTTCTAATATTGATACAATTTTGTTGTTAATTTATAAAAGTTCGAGTTCTCAAAAGAACCAAATATGACTTAAATTAGTTTTTAAGGTAGTTTTATAAGTTTGTGACAATTAATAGCTTTTATAATTGTCACCATTGTATTGCAACTACAAAAGAGGCTTTGGAGGACCATTTGGGTTTCCAAATTTTTTACTTTTAGAAGTGGAATAAATGTTTTCAAGGTGATTCCAAGCAATATTTGAAATTGATATGTGTTCCTATTCATTGTAAGTCATTTATTGTTCTTTCATCTCTAGAAAAGAGTAACAAAGTTGCTAGTTTTTTTGATAATATATATTTACTTACTCATAGTAAGTGTAATATTTAAATTAAATTACCTTAATATGTGCTCCTCTTTTCTATTAGCTCATTTTTTCTGTCTTTCATATTTTCAGCTAAGGTTTGAGATAAAAGATTCTGCATTAAGTAGCCTTCTATTCTATACCTTTTATCATTTCTTTCAATCACTCTTCTACAACCTTGAATCAATTTCATTACCAGTGAGGCCATTTTAAAAAGTGCTTTTATCCCATAAGGTTACCTTCACATTAGCTTTAAAACACACTTTTGAACTATCATAATTGGACAAAAAGTAAAATTCACTATCATTTTATATGGATGTCCATGTCACTGACCTCTATTCAACTAGGGGTTGTCACTAGGGTTACACCATATTTTTTTGATGTTGCCGAGGATCAAAGAACGAAGTTGTCTTTCCATGGGTTTCTTTCGAAAACCACTTTTTTGTTTGGTGAGAATATAAAGTTCGTTGGCTGAGATTTCTCACCAAGAGTGAGTAAAGGTAGCAGTCATGGCTCCTAGAAGGCCTCACATAAGGTCAGATACCTCACAGCAAAAATCCCCAATGTTATTTGATCGTGGAAAATTAGTTTATGGAAGGGTTTGGAGAGAAAAGTCTCTAGCGACTCCAAGTCCCAATTTGTCGGCCCCTAGTACTAGTTCTTTGTCACAATCCATGAGACGTCACAATCCAGAAGAAATTATAAAATTTGGATGTTTCTGAAGGCACCTCGATTTCCTCTCAAACCATTTTTTTTGGACCTACTCTTGAAGAGAAGTTCTTTGAGTATGTTTCCTTTTCTTTTCCAATTATTTTAGAAGTTGAAGAAATAAAAACAGTTCATTTTTCTGCTTCATACCAAGCTATCCTTGCAATTTCTCAACCAGTTTCTATATTTGTGGTTCCACCTCCTCCTTTTGTATTTTAGGAAGGAAACCCCTCTAATCCCATCCAAAAACAATACATGGTGAAATCACTTTTTCCCTTTTTGTGGCGAAGAAGTTTTATAAAAATAAATGGAGTTGGAATGTTTACTCTTAAATTTACAAAATCATCAAGAATTAGGTGGTGGTAAAAGAAGACAAAACATGTCAATTTAAACTGAGTTTCATGTCATATTTTTTCTAAAATTTAGTATATATTTTTTATCTAATTTATTCATTTCCTTTAAAAGATATTCATTAGTATTTTAAATAAATTTTTAAGTAGTGACAAAACTACGACCCCCCATTTCTCTATTGATTTACGTTTTTTAATTCCAATTTCTCTAAGAGGTGTTCTAAACATTCTAAAGATTGCTAAACAAATTTAAAAATAAAATGTAAGCATATTTTTTAATTAT